>LAPY01001257.1:57197-73661 GCA_000970635.1 Eragrostis tef
TCAGCCCCCTGTCGCTCGCCGCGGCTCGATCGATCGCTAGCTAGCTGCATGCATGCGGCGCGCGAGCGAGGCCCACCCCTGGCTGGTTCAGAGCGAGGGGAGGGAGGCCCTTGTGCGGAGCATGCCGCATGTCGCGTGCCGCTGTCAATGGCTGGCTGGCTGGCCCGTAGCTGGAGACATGAGAATGTGCACGAGAGGATCGGTCGAACGCGCATCGTCTTATGGACCGGCCGGGGCAAAGAGATATACGGGTGACATTACGTTCAACAGCTCCTGCAGGGCCATTAGCTGCTGCTAGGTGGCGATCGAGCACAGTACTAGTACTGTATTTGCAGAATCTTTCGCTTCTCGATCATGTGGACACTGACCGATGCTGACTCGTATTACCAGGGGCGGAGCCAGAAATTCTGGTCGCCGGGGTCACTCAGTGACATACTATATTTGCTAATCGATGGGGTCATGTCCTATTTAGCAGCATTGTGGTAGAGCATTTTCACAAGATCGTCGGGGTCAGCTGACCCCAATGGATGACTGTAGCTTCGCCCCTGCGTACTACTTACTGCAGCAGGTGTGTATAGCTCTACAGCAAACATCCGGTCCATGCCACAACGATTCCTGTTCTTGTGGCAACAAACTAGGGGGCTCTGCCGGTACACTTGTGTTGCGCACACAGATCAACAATAGAAGATGCTCCTATTCACGCACACATGGAGTAGTACTATCTGCAAGGTGCTTCCTCCAAAGAGCTTCTTTCGGGCCTCGCCTTGGAAGCTTTGGCCTACCCCGTCCAAACAGGGCAAGGTGTCCTAGCTGACCGTTCTTTCATTGTTTTCAGGCGCGGCCTTGGCGCGACGCGCATGAATGAACGCCGCCCGCCCGCCCATGAATTTCAGCGCGGGATCGATGCTGCTGCTGCTGCCGTGCACGAGATTTGGGTGAGGTGAGGTGACACGACGCGCGCCAAGCGTCGGGAGATGGGAACAGGGATGGCGGCAGGGGATCCCATGGCGAAAAAAGGGCGCAAAACCAACCGGCCTCCTTGTCCTGGCCTCTCCAGCCACATCCTGTCTTCGTCATCCATCCCCTCGCCTCGCCTCGGTGACCATGGCAGCAGCAGCAGCGCAGAGCATGTACTACAGTGGTAACTGAGCTCAGCATGTGGCGCACGTGCAGGGGAGCCCCCACTCGCGTGACCCGGCCAGACGCGGGTCCACATGATCCTGGGCTGCTGGAACGCAGACTAATCGTGAAATTGTGTGTGTGATTCCAACTGTTTTCTCTGAAAATTTCTGCGAAACACTCATGTCATCGTGTCGTCGTCGTTCAGGCAATCGAGGAAGGAGAGGCCACCAACCACTGGCTCGTTCCTCTTGTGCATATACATCGTCTTGGAGGGACGTCAGAAATAATAAGGCGGTGGACAAAAGAAAGACCATAAAAAGAAGCAGTACTGCTATACCAAAGAACATGTCACGTCGTATTCCCTTGTGAGGTTGTGCCGTTCTTAGATCCAGGAAAAAGCCAGTCTTACAACTTTCGGACACCGCCCTCCTCCCTCCCTCTCGCTTTACACTGCACATGACAAACAAGAAGAAGAGGAGAGCAGTTGCTTGCAACATGCCATGAGCAGCAAGCCTTTCAATTCCAGTGGTTGGAGGCGATGCATGTCAGCCCATATTTCGCCATAATGCCATGATTGGTTCTCCCAAGAGTTGCCGCGCGGCAAGTCGTGTTTCTAGATGCTGCTGCGGCTGCTGCGGCCCATGGAGTTTGGAGACGACCCCCAAAGCGAGCCGGGACACGCAGCATGTGGAATCCTATCGAGTTCGTGTCTTACCCTCTGCGTATACTACTACTACAGCGCCGTGAACGACTCCATAATGCGCAGCCACAGTTGCACGTCGTGTGTTACAGCTTTCTTTTTATCACTTTAATTGGGTGTTGATATACGGGTGACATTACGTTCAACAGCTCCTGCAGGGCCATTAGCTGCTGCTAGGTGGCGATCGAGCACAGTACTAGTACTGTATTTGCAGAATCTTTCGCTTCTCGATCATGTGGACACTGACCGATGCTGACTCGTATTACCAGGGGCGGAGCCAGAAATTCTGGTCGCCGGGGTCACTCAGTGACATACTATATTTGCTAATCGATGGGGTCATGTCCTATTTAGCAGCATTGTGGTAGAGCATTTTCACAAGATCGTCGGGGTCAGCTGACCCCAATGGATGACTGTAGCTTCGCCCCTGCGTACTACTTACTGCAGCAGGTGTGTATAGCTCTACAGCAAACATCCGGTCCATGCCACAACGATTCCTGTTCTTGTGGCAACAAACTAGGGGGCTCTGCCGGTACACTTGTGTTGCGCACACAGATCAACAATAGAAGATGCTCCTATTCACGCACACATGGAGTAGTACTATCTGCAAGGTGCTTCCTCCAAAGAGCTTCTTTCGGGCCTCGCCTTGGAAGCTTTGGCCTACCCCGTCCAAACAGGGCAAGGTGTCCTAGCTGACCGTTCTTTCATTGTTTTCAGGCGCGGCCTTGGCGCGACGCGCATGAATGAACGCCGCCCGCCCGCCCATGAATTTCAGCGCGGGATCGATGCTGCTGCTGCTGCCGTGCACGAGATTTGGGTGAGGTGAGGTGACACGACGCGCGCCAAGCGTCGGGAGATGGGAACAGGGATGGCGGCAGGGGATCCCATGGCGAAAAAAGGGCGCAAAACCAACCGGCCTCCTTGTCCTGGCCTCTCCAGCCACATCCTGTCTTCGTCATCCATCCCCTCGCCTCGCCTCGGTGACCATGGCAGCAGCAGCAGCGCAGAGCATGTACTACAGTGGTAACTGAGCTCAGCATGTGGCGCACGTGCAGGGGAGCCCCCACTCGCGTGACCCGGCCAGACGCGGGTCCACATGATCCTGGGCTGCTGGAACGCAGACTAATCGTGAAATTGTGTGTGTGATTCCAACTGTTTTCTCTGAAAATTTCTGCGAAACACTCATGTCATCGTGTCGTCGTCGTTCAGGCAATCGAGGAAGGAGAGGCCACCAACCACTGGCTCGTTCCTCTTGTGCATATACATCGTCTTGGAGGGACGTCAGAAATAATAAGGCGGTGGACAAAAGAAAGACCATAAAAAGAAGCAGTACTGCTATACCAAAGAACATGTCACGTCGTATTCCCTTGTGAGGTTGTGCCGTTCTTAGATCCAGGAAAAAGCCAGTCTTACAACTTTCGGACACCGCCCTCCTCCCTCCCTCTCGCTTTACACTGCACATGACAAACAAGAAGAAGAGGAGAGCAGTTGCTTGCAACATGCCATGAGCAGCAAGCCTTTCAATTCCAGTGGTTGGAGGCGATGCATGTCAGCCCATATTTCGCCATAATGCCATGATTGGTTCTCCCAAAAGTTGCCGCGCGGCAAGTCGTGTTTCTAGATGCTGCTGCTGCGGCCCATGGAGATTGGAGACGACGACCGAAGCGAGCCGGGACACGCAGCATGTGGAATCCTATCGAGTTCGTGTCTTACCCTCTGCGTATACTACTACTACAGCGCCGTGAACGACTCCATAATGCGCAGCCACAGTTGCACGTCGTGTGTTACAGCTTTCTTTTTATCACTTTAATTGGGTGTTGCACTACTTCGATCGGTTTAATTGTTTTTTTTTCTCTCCCACTGCAAGAGGCCTAGAGATCCTATAGACCTATCCCTAGTAAATGAACACGACCACACTACGTACTGAAGTTTAGTGAACTGCACGTGCACGCAAATTTTAATCTCCTGATGGACCAATGATCTAACTACTGATGTTTCATCGGATCCCCTTCTTGCACAGCTCTTGAGGCCAGGTCATCAGCTGACAGTAAAAACTGAAGGATAAGTAAACAACCCTTCTTTTAGGATCTTGAGAGATCACCATGTATATGTTACATATACTTATCAATTGACCCCTTAATTAGCTCATCTCTTGAGGCAATCAGGTAGCTTCAATATATTTGGAGCAATCTCTATGCACGCTGGTGTCATTTGAGGTCAGCATCATCAGCAGCTGGGAGCTAGCTAGCTAGTGTATGGATCATGCATGCATGGTGGTTGGAGCATCACAGGTCACAAAGTACAAGCAGGTCTTGAGTTGGAAGCAATGTGCATGCTGATCATTATCCATGGCCTTTTGCAAGCTTGTGTGGCTCCCAAAGCTGTGAAGCAGCGGCGGCAGCATCTCATGAGACGGGAATAAACAATGTGGCATCACAGGTGGAGAGTGATTTGCATTTAGTAGGACAGGTGTGCATTCAGCTACTTTTCTCCACTCTTTAGGGTTCAGAATTGTTCCCCCAACCATTCATGTTTTCCGAGTGTCAAACAAACTCCGAGTCCTCACATGCTGGCTGCCTGGATGGCTGCTTCTGTTTGCAGCCACTATCCAATTAGTTGCTTGCCATAGCAGCTTCTTCTACCGGTGTGGTGGGGTGGATCTTGACAATTGATTTTCCAGGACTAGAATTAGGTCAGACAGCCTGGCAAGTTTAATTAGTAAGCTGCATTTGTGTGATCCAATCCTCATTTTTCTTCTTTATTTGACTCTAAACTCAATGATTATGAATCGTATTATTGTGTAAACTGCAGCTACAGACAACTCCTCTATTTGTTTGTATGCACACGAGGAACCTGCATATATTACCCCTCAACTAATGGATTTGCTTTTGCGGTATCATCAGAAACTGCAAATGACGATGTTTTAGCTTGCGTACGTATATAATACAAATGAATGGATGCTCTTCTCTGACAAGCAAGCAGTTCTGCTGATATGTAATCCTGACAGAAATAAAGTGTTCTTGTAATAGACTTTAGGCTCCACACGTTTCTCCTTGATTTTCCCATCATTGTTTGGCTGCATTGCTGGTTTAGAACAGACAAAGAGCTCTCTTCGTTTACTACTTAAGCAAATACATACTACTAGTTTTTCCTGAATTGTGCACAAAATAAAAGGAGTCTATGGAGTCATCAGCAGTTTCTGGTAAAGTGCACGAGATGAGGTTAGCTGCAGTCATCTCCTGCCTTGTGATCTCTTACTGGACTCGGCAACAGGCATCACATGGTCCCCTGTGTTCAAATCCAATTGTTAAATGGCTGCAAATCTTGCAAGCATGGCTTTTCACCAATATTCTCTTCATCGGGGCTTTCAAAGTTTGAAACAATCAAAAAGAGCAAAGCTTGGCTTGGCTATCCCCACACAGGCACGCACATGTTCAGTTGAGCGAGTCCCGTGGACAGAAAACTGGTCAATCGATCACTTCGGAGAAGACTCAACATGATTGACAACAAAAAATCAAGAAACCCTGACCATAATTATCGTTTTTTAAGCATCGGACAGTACCAATGTTAACCGCATACTTATAGATAGAAAAAAAAGGTTATAAAACAATGTGATCATCTGTGCCTGCCCCATCATTGGTGGAGAGAAAGAAATAAGCTTGGCTTGAAACCCGGTGTCTGCAGGATGGATGGCACATGTGGCAGCCAGCCTTTTCTGCAATATTCCTCTAGATCTCCAAATCTGAACGAGTGTTGTTTTCCTGTTCAGAGAGGGCCCCCCCTGCACCTTGCTTAAGACATTTGTTAGTCATGTCCTACATAGAAATCGCTTACGACTGTGGCGCGATGAGGTCGCCATCAGCAGTCGTGTGTGATTGAATGAAATGGAAAGGGTATTGGTATATTATTCTACCAACCGACCAAAACCGAAAGAATTAGCATGTCCCCTGGTGACAAAACACATGCCTGGGAGGGAGGGAGGGAGGGAGGGAGGGATAGCCATATATGCTTCAGTTGTATATGTATCTTGATATTGTATATACACATAATGCAGTGATGGTAGCCGTGCCAATCAGGCTGCAGGTGTGCTAAGACTAGTTAATTGGGTGATTAACTGGACTAGTTAATTGGTGAAGTGGCATGAGCACACCCACAGAGTAGGTAAACAGTATGTACTATATTTTACGACATGCAGCGAGCGAGGGATTCGTTGGTCGTGGACTTGCAGGCCGTCGCTGTCTAGCTAGTTGGACATAGAAATGGCCATGTATGCTGCTTCACGATCGAGTACTGTGCGTGTTACACCTATCTACAGAAAAAATATATATTTTAAAAACTTTTCGGTCAGTACGTCTTTTCAAATTGTCTCCATCTGCAGGAATATGAGCGCGATTTTGTCGGGTGTTCATTTTGTTACTGTGTTGGGATATGTGTGTGCGCTTCTACGTACTTTCACGTTCTCGTAATCTACAGATATGAGTCATTGTACTGGAGGGGAAATGGTTCATTTCGTAGTAGCACAAGACATTCAAAATTCAAAAACCAGTCAAATGCTCGAAACAGGGCTGGCAAACAAGTACTCTACGTAGGATTCTAATGGCACGTAGCCATCAGAATATGCACCCATCAATCTAGGCTAGCATCTGTCGGCCGTTTGCAATGAGCGAGATGCATATGAATATCGTACCGGTATGGACTGTATGTACCATGCATCAACTAGCGCACACGGCGGACGCGGGCCGGCGAAGCAAACCCTGCCTGACCGGGCCGCTGTACCAACGGTGATCCAAGTACAAAAGGTGCAACGTCGTCGACGCGCCACGTACGACGCCGTGCCGCGTGCGTGCGCATGCATATATACGCTCGATCTTGCGCGCCGGCGGGGGCACGTGCGTTGTGGAAATCCGCCACGTTCACTGCTGATTGCTGCTCGTCGTAGCTGGGTCACCCGCGGCGCTCGACAACGACGGCACGGCTCCCTCTCTTTTCCGGTGACGCCCGCGAAGGACGGAGTGCCCCCGCGCGCGCTCACGTCCCGTCCCATGCACACGCATGCATGCACCGCAGCGCTGACGTGGCAGAGCCCTAGCGCGGTGGGCCCCACCGTTTCCCTGGCCTGGCCCGGTGCTGGTTTGGGCCCTGGCATCTGGTGGCCCATCTACCTTCCCAGGAGGACCACAACCACCGTGCAGGATAATGAATGCTCGTGAACCGGCTGATGAGGTCGACAAGTGGATTATTAGCGTTGTTTTCGATAACTAATAACTCCCAGTCCACAACAACGCTCATTCATACTTAGCGATTGGGATTACGAAACGTGTGTGTGTGCTCTGTACCGTACGGGCTCTAGCAGTAGCCATATATATGCTTCAGTTGTATATGTATCTTGATATTATATATACACATAATGCAGTGATGGTAGCCGTGCCAATCAGGCTGCAGGCGTGCTAAGACTAGTTAATTGGGTGATTAACTGGACTAGATAATTGGTGAAGTGGCATGAGCACACCCACAGAGTAGGTAATTAAACAATATGTATATTTTACGACATGCAGCGAGCGAGGGATTCTTCGTTGGTCGTGGAATGGAGGGGCGTCGCTGTCTAGCTAGTTGGACATAGAAATGGCCAAGTATGCCGCTTCACGATCGAGTACTGTGCGTGTTACACCTATCTACAGAAAAAATATATATTTTAAAAACTTTTCGGTCAGTACGTCTTTTCAAATTGTCTCCATCTGCAGGAATATGAGCGCGATTTTGTCGGGTGTTCATTTTGTTACTGTGTTGGGATATGTGTGTGCGCTTCTACGTACTTTCACGTTCTCGTAATCTACAGATATGAGTCATTGTACTGGAGGGGAAATGGTTCATTTCGTAGTAGCACAAGACATTCAAAATTCAAAAACCAGTCAAATGCTCGAAACAGGGCTGGCAAACAAGTACTCTACGTAGGATTCTAATGGCACGTAGCCATCAGAATATGCACCCATCAATCTAGGCTAGCATCTGTCGGCCGTTTGCAATGAGCGAGATGCATATGAATATCGTACCGGTATGGACTGTATGTACCATGCATCAACTAGCGCACACGGCGGACGCGGGCCGGCGAAGCAAACCCTGCCTGACCGGGCCGCTGTACCAACGGTGATCCAAGTACAAAAGGTGCAACGTCGTCGACGCGCCACGTACGACGCCGTGCCGCGTGCGTGCGCATGCATATATACGCTCGATCTTGCGCGCCGGCGGGGGCACGTGCGTTGTGGAAATCCGCCACGTTCACTGCTGATTGCTGCTCGTCGTAGCTGGGTCACCCGCGGCGCTCGACAACGACGGCACGGCTCCCTCTCTTTTCCGGTGACGCCCGCGAAGGACGGAGTGCCCCCGCGCGCGCTCACGTCCCGTCCCATGCACACGCATGCATGCACCGCAGCGCTGACGTGGCAGAGCCCTAGCGCGGTGGGCCCCACCGTTTCCCTGGCCTGGCCCGGTGCTGGTTTGGGCCCTGGCATCTGGTGGCCCATCTACCTTCCCAGGAGAGGACCACCGTTCAGGACAATGAATGCTCGTGAACCGGCTGATGAGCTCGACAAGTGGATTATTAGCATTCTTTCTATAACTAATACTAACTCCCAGTCCACAACAACGCTCAGCGACTGGGATTACGAAACGTGTGTGCTCTGCTCTGTACCGTACGGGCTCTAGCAGCTGGACACGTAAATATCTGGCCAAGTACGCGCGCGCGCGCTTTCCCGACCATAGCATGTGCCACTAAATTGCCGGGTACGCAGGTCGCAGCTGGTCGTATACGTGAACGCGAGTTACGTACTACGCTTGTAGGTTAGCCGCTGCAGGTACCTGCCTGCCTACATGTATACTACGTATGGTACGCGTAGGCAGATTTATGTACGGTGTTTACACACCACGATCGCATTGACGGACGTTCCGGTCGAGCTGGCTGATGACGACGGTTACTTCTTCCGTGACACGATCAACTTAAAGAGGCGCTTGTCAAAGTGCAATACTCCTCCTCCTAGCTACTTATGACGATCGCCGGTTAACTGATGGAAATTAAAAACATTCATACCCCATTTTTCACATTCATTTCCACGTACGGCTCTTCAGTTCTGCTAGCTGTACCCTGTATGAATCTCGATATACACTCCGTCTGATTTTTAGTACCAATTTGTTGACCTAAAGATGTAGTGGTACTTCATATTCTTGCATGTGTCCTCTCGACGAATTCTTAGATGGATAAACGATGTAGGTACATCTGTTTGTTAACATGTCGCACGTGAGACTTTGTAAGAAAAAGCAGGGTATATCCAACAATAAAAATGCGGTCCAATTGCTGATCAATCCAGCGTGGAGGACATAGAAGATGACACGGAAAGCTACGGGCCGGCTACCGATCTAGTGTGGTCCGTGTACGTGTACAATACTCCCTCCGTCCCAAAATAATGCATTGTTGACTTTCAGACATCACGTTTGACCATTCTTCTTATTTGAAAAATTTATAAAAATAATATTTATTTTGTATAATTTGTTTCATCAATAAATAAATTTTAAATATAACATAATTATTTTTATATTTTTATAAATATTTTGAATAAGACGAATGGTCAAATATGAAGTCTGAAAGTCAACAATCCCTTATATTTTGAAACAGAGGGAGTACCAGCAGCAGTTGAGAGTTTCCATCAGCTAGCGCACGGTCCAGATCGGTCCAGCGCGCCCCCATGTGTCTACTTTAGCGGCTCTGTGTTCCAAACTGGAATAATGTGAACAAATCCATCCGTCGACTATTGGGGTATATAGTCCGATGTAGAAAACCTTGTGTATGTATAGTACATATACATTGGCAGTGCTTGCAATGTGTCATCATCAGCTTTACATATATCAGCGGTTGACTCAGGTTTTCGTATGCCCTGCCGCATCATCTTAACTATGTATATATGTCCTAGTTGTCCATCACTAATTCTGTTTGTTCTTTTATCAGCTAACCACCACCTAACCATCCTAAATCTACACTAAAGCCAGTTGTGCAAGTCGTAGCATTGGAGAGAGGAGCAGAACGAGGGATGGATGAGACCGAGTCTACAAATTTAAGGGGGGCGAAGGTGAGAATATAGCCTGGTGGAACATGCATGCATGTTACACTTATACGACCACATACACCAGAGCATGCCCTCTATGATGCTTGATTTCTTCCATCACCCTAAATTTGGCTCTGACTGTATATTTGCATCCATTAGACTAAGAACAATGAATGAAAGAAATTCTTCCTTTCATGATATAAATATCCCATGGAGCTGGGAGAGAGGAAACTTACAATGAAGAGTAACAAGTATCGTTTGTCCACGAATTTATCTGCATATGTCATCTACTTCTATGATCCTCTTCTCAGGGGCGGAGCTAGAGAGAAATCAAGGGGGGTGCTGACCCTAAGCTGCTTGTTGCTCTTTGCCTCATCTTTTTTGCCTTGTGGGTGCGCAACTTCACATTCTGTGGGTGCAAATATAGTGAGAATAACAGGATCAAAGCTGCATTTTCAGTTTGTCGTGGGCGTGGCTGCACCCACAGCCACTAACCTGCATCCTTGTGCAAGTCGTAGCATTGGAGAGAGGAGCAGAACGAGGGATGGATGAGACCGAGTCTACAAATTTAAGGGGGGCGAAGGTGAGAATATAGCCTGGTGGAACATGCATGCATGTTACACTTATACGACCACATACACCAGAGCATGCCCTCTATGATGCTTGATTTCTTCCATCACCCTAAATTTGGCTCTGACTGTATATTTGCATCCATTAGACTAAGAACAATGAATGAAAGAAATTCTTCCTTTCATGATATAAATATCCCATGGAGCTGGGAGAGAGGAAACTTACAATGAAGAGTAACAAGTATCGTTTGTCCACGAATTTATCTGCATATGTCATCTACTTCTATGATCCTCTTCTCAGGGGCGGAGCTAGAGAGAAATCAAGGGGGGTGCTGACCCTAAGCTGCTTGTTGCTCTTTGCCTCATCTTTTTTGCCTTGTGGGTGCGCAACTTCACATTCTGTGGGTGCAAATATGGTGAGAATAACAGGATCAAAGCTGCATTTTCAGTTTGTCGTGAGTGCGGCTGCACCCACAGCCACTAACCTGCCTCCGCCCCTGCCTCTTCTTCTTCTTCTTCTTTCTTATGCGGGTTTAGGTTAACATTTTAAACAACGTTGCACCGCAGGCCCGTACATCTTTTCATGGATCACAGGATTCAATTTTCCATGTCAATGTGCATCATCAATCTCACGCGCGCTTAGGGTTTGCGGCATGTGTCAAAGACGGCACATGCAGTGACGGAGCTTGAGCACAAAAAAGGAGATTACTGTTTTTAAATGCTTTATTCAAAAACTGGAGTTTAGTGACACGAGCCAAGGCGCACATAGTTTTGTAAAGCAAAGACCACAAAATTTAGAGTTTTACAAAAAAAAACATTGTCTATAATAGCAACTTAACACAAATCATATTTCATTGCATCAAAATGATACAAAAATTAGTTTTACAAAAATTACTCCATCATAGTACTATTCTCATTTTGTCTTTGTTTTTTACAGGCTTACCTGGGACGAATGAAGAATCTTCGGAGTTTCGCTCCACTCAGCGTCTGTTATATATTTGCTGGCTCAAAGACTATGATGCCTCCCTACCTATAATTCTATTAGAGTATAACATGAAGCAAAAGAAAAAAGAGCAAAATCACGCATTCCATTTTACATTATACATTTCACTTTGGAAAAAAGGCAAAACAAAAAATATTACGGTGATATATATATTGATCATATGGGGTAACCATCCTAATAAATTATATTTATTTAATTATGTGGTTACATTTTTCTCATTGCAATAGAATGGTATTACTAGCTATGAAATTATACATTCCAAGGATGCGAATGATAAAGGAATCATGCTGATAAATTGACCGCGAACATCCTTCTCAAGCATACCTTAATTAGTATTGCTGAAACCATGGGTGCAATAAAGAAGAAGTGGCATAGGCTTGTGTTTCTTACATCTCTAGTTTAGTGTTACAATATACAATAGAACTTGTTCTAGTAACACCAACATATGCATCACCTACTACATGTGTTACTCTAGGTCTCTATAACATTTGTTTCTAGCTTTAGGAATACATCTATGTGTTACTAAGGCCTGGCCTGACGTAATGCTTGTGAGCTATGTATACGTAAGCCTCCAAACTTCTTCTGGCAGATAGAGATGATGTGATATAAAGCAGAAACTACGAGATAGAGGTTATATGTATCAAAGTAGAACATCAACTGATTACATATATCTTTACAAAAAACACCACAACCGTGTGAGATGCCTACAAATTAACATGAAGCGGTGCATATAACTAGTGTTCATATTAGGTGTATTTAAGGTATATCTAGATTCTAGTGTGTTGCAAGAGAGTCCGATGACCATGAAAAATTTCTTGACAAACGTTGACGCAAGACTCTAAACTTCTTCTGCCAGATAGAGATGTTGTGATATACAACAAAACTATAAGATAGAAGTTGCGCATATTAAAGTAGACCGCTCACAAATTACACATATCTTTACAACACAAGACACCAAATAATGCCTTTCAAGTAACCAGAAGCGGTGGGTATAACTAGCGAGTGTTCATATTAAGTGTATTTATGGTATATATTTAGAGTTTACTAGTGCAAGGGTGAGATGAACCACGACAACTTTTTTTGGCGTGAATGTTAACGCAAGCCTCCAAACTTCTTCTGATGGATAAAGAGATGTCATGATATAAAGCAAAGACTAAGAGATATGTATTTACACGTATTAAAGTAGACCGCCAATAGATTATATAGATATCTTTACGATAAAAGACATCGGATCCGTGTGAGATATCTTGAAAGTTAGTTGGAGCGGTGCGTATAACTTATTAGGTTATTTATGATATCTTTAAACTCTACTGTTGCAAGTGTCACACGAACTACGAACAACTTCTTGTCGTGATCGCCGACGCAAGCCTCAACTTCTTCTGGCAGATAGAGATATTATAGCCTCTAACTTCTTCTGGCGGATAGAGATGTCATGATATAAAGATAAGACACTAAAAGATATAAATTGCGCATAGTAAAGTAAATTGCCAAAAGATGTATCTTTCAATAAAAGACATTGCCAGCTTGGTCGGAAGAGATGACTGTAGTTACCTGTGGCGGCGGCTGCAGCCATCTCCTTTAGCCGCCGAAATTGTTAATGGCTGCAGTTGCAGCAGTAGGCAGCCGGAGCCGTCACTCTCGATCTTAGCCTGGATCCGTTTGAGATGCCTAAGAAGTAATCAAGAGCGATGTGTGTAATTAGTGTTGATATTAGGTTATTTATTGCATATCTAGACTTTATTACTATAAAAATAAGATGAAACACGACTAACTACTTGACGTGAACGTGTATGACGCAAGTTTTTAAACCTTTTGTGGCGGATAGAGACTACGAGATATAGATTACGATATTTTAAGAACATTGTTTGGATGTGCACGCACAATTTTAAAAATATTAAAGCTTAACACCAATATTTTAAGAAATTACAATATAATTAAAATAAATGCAAAGGATATCTCAATTCTGTCTTACTCTATCTTCGACCTTCAATTACACGATAAAATCTGTATAAAATGCGGGGAGCAGGAGAAGAGAACCTACGCTCCAAGAAACGCAAAGAGGGAGAGGGAAATCAGGACAAACGGTGCTACAAAACCCACGCTGCAAAGTCTGCAAACAAAATAACCTCAAAAACAAGAGAGGGACGCGGTTTTGCACTTTGCACCCCGAGACAGGCGCCGGCTCTCAGGTACGCCCTTCCCACCCATCCCTCCCTATTTCTTCACCTCACTCCCACTCTTCCCCTTTCTTCTTCTTCCTTCCATTCCACCTCACGAGGAATCCGCACTCGCTTTTGCTCCGCGATTTATTGCTCAGGGTTCTTGCTGGGTGGTGGTGCTGGTGGTGGGTCGAGATAGAGAGCGCCAGCAAAGTAAAGAAGAGCAAACTGTTCTTGTGCTTGTGGTTCTATGCCTGCTTGCTTGCTGGCGAGGGGAGGAGGAGCAGTGCTAGTTGCGGGGCGCAGGTAGCTGCATTGCTGAGGCGGCGCGGGGAGATCCGACGATGTCGGACGCGGATCGGATACGCCTCAGCGCGGAGGCGCTGTCGCTCCAAGACGATGGTGTAAGGGACAAGCCGGACGCCAAGGCAAACGTCTTCGCGGATCTTGGATCGCCGGTGTCGCCGCTGTCCGCGCGGGCGGCGTCCTCGGAAATACATCTATGTGTTACTAAGGCCTGGCCTGACGTAATGCTTGTGAGCTATGTATACGTAAGCCTCCAAACTTCTTCTGGCAGATAGAGATGATGTGATATAAAGCAGAAACTACGAGATAGAGGTTATATGTATCAAAGTAGAACATCAACTGATTACATATATCTTTACAAAAAACACCACAACCGTGTGAGATGCCTACAAATTAACATGAAGCGGTGCATATAACTAGTGTTCATATTAGGTGTATTTAAGGTATATCTAGATTCTAGTGTGTTGCAAGAGAGTCCGATGACCATGAAAAATTTCTTGACAAACGTTGACGCAAGACTCTAAACTTCTTCTGCCAGATAGAGATGTTGTGATATACAACAAAACTATAAGATAGAAGTTGCGCATATTAAAGTAGACCGCTCACAAATTACACATATCTTTACAACACAAGACACCAAATAATGCCTTTCAAGTAACCAGAAGCGGTGGGTATAACTAGCGAGTGTTCATATTAAGTGTATTTATGGTATATATTTAGAGTTTACTAGTGCAAGGGTGAGATGAACCACGACAACTTTTTTTGGCGTGAATGTTAACGCAAGCCTCCAAACTTCTTCTGATGGATAAAGAGATGTCATGATATAAAGCAAAGACTAAGAGATATGTATTTACACGTATTAAAGTAGACCGCCAATAGATTATATAGATATCTTTACGATAAAAGACATCGGATCCGTGTGAGATATCTTGAAAGTTAGTTGGAGCGGTGCGTATAACTTATTAGGTTATTTATGATATCTTTAAACTCTACTGTTGCAAGTGTCACACGAACTACGAACAACTTCTTGTCGTGATCGCCGACGCAAGCCTCAACTTCTTCTGGCAGATAGAGATATTATAGCCTCTAACTTCTTCTGGCGGATAGAGATGTCATGATATAAAGATAAGACACTAAAAGATATAAATTGCGCATAGTAAAGTAAATTGCCAAAAGATGTATCTTTCAATAAAAGACATTGCCAGCTTGGTCGGAAGAGATGACTGTAGTTACCTGTGGCGGCGGCTGCAGCCATCTCCTTTAGCCGCCGAAATTGTTAATGGCTGCAGTTGCAGCAGTAGGCAGCCGGAGCCGTCACTCTCGATCTTAGCCTGGATCCGTTTGAGATGCCTAAGAAGTAATCAAGAGCGATGTGTGTAATTAGTGTTGATATTAGGTTATTTATTGCATATCTAGACTTTATTACTATAAAAATAAGATGAAACACGACTAACTACTTGACGTGAACGTGTATGACGCAAGTTTTTAAACCTTTTGTGGCGGATAGAGACTACGAGATATAGATTACGATATTTTAAGAACATTGTTTGGATGTGCACGCACAATTTTAAAAATATTAAAGCTTAACACCAATATTTTAAGAAATTACAATATAATTAAAATAAATGCAAAGGATATCTCAATTCTGTCTTACTCTATCTTCGACCTTCAATTACACGATAAAATCTGTATAAAATGCGGGGAGCAGGAGAAGAGAACCTACGCTCCAAGAAACGCAAAGAGGGAGAGGGAAATCAGGACAAACGGTGCTACAAAACCCACGCTGCAAAGTCTGCAAACAAAATAACCTCAAAAACAAGAGAGGGACGCGGTTTTGCACTTTGCACCCCGAGACAGGCGCCGGCTCTCAGGTACGCCCTTCCCACCCATCCCATCCCTATTTCTTCACCTCACTCCCACTCTTCCCCTTTCTTCTTCTTCCTTCCATTCCACCTCACGAGGAATCCGCACTCGCTTTTGCTCCGCGATTTATTGCTCAGGGTTCTTGCTGGGTGGTGGTGCTGGTGGTGGGTCGAGATAGAGAGCGCCAGCAAAGTAAAGAAGAGCAAACTGTTCTTGTGCTTGTGGTTCTATGCCTGCTTGCTTGCTGGCGAGGGGAGGAGGAGCAGTGCTAGTTGCGGGGCGCAGGTAGCTGCATTGCTGAGGCGGCGCGGGGAGATCCGACGATGTCGGACGCGGATCGGATACGCCTCAGCGCGGAGGCGCTGTCGCTCCAAGACGATGGTGTAAGGGACAAGCCGGACGCCAAGGCAAACGTCTTCGCGGATCTTGGATCGCCGGTGTCTCCGCTGTGCGCGCGGGCGGCGTCCTCGTCATCGTCTTCCAGGTCTGGAAAGTCCTTGCCGCCGTCGAATGCAGGTCCGGCGGGCGGGCGGAGCGATTCCGGGGAGCTTGTGGCGGAGAGCCACCCGCTGCGGCTGACCGCGCACCGGCGCTGCGGATCTGGGCCGTTGATATTCTCCGGCTCCAGCAGCAGCAGGACCGGCGGTGGCGG
>LAPY01001257.1:73766-86707 GCA_000970635.1 Eragrostis tef
CCGGCCACTACGGCCACGGGAGCGTCATGCGCGGCAACCTTCGGACGCCCCCCAGGAGCAGCATTGACGCGCCGCCGTCGTTCTCCTCGAGGTCTCCGGTGAGCTCCTTCGGGAGCAGCGCCAGCATCCAGGAGGTGACCCACTCCGGGAACGAGTGCTACAGGAAGGGTAAGTTCGCGGAGGCGCTCCGCCACTACGACCGCGCCGTGGCGCTCTGCCCTGACAGCGCATCATGCCGCGGCAACCGAGCCGCCGCGCTCATAGGACTCGGCCGCCTCACCGACGCACTCCGGGAATGCGAGGAGGCCGTACGGCTTGACCAGGCCAGCGGCAGGGGCCCCCATTCCTGTAAACGATCCGTACTAGATTCCATGCTGATGCGTTTGTAGATCCCTTCTTATTGGTTTGACTTTTATTTCGATAGTTCATGGTGAATTTCATGTCGCTATTGCTTCCTCCGGTGACTTTTGTCTGTGAGCAAGGCAAATGGGTAGGAAAAGCAACACGAGTATTGCGCCTTTCACTTTACCATTCCTTTCGGTCGGTATTTTTTTTTTTGGTCTAGGGTTGTAATCTTCACTGCAAATTTAAATAAGCTGGGTGAAAATTTTTGCTCTTTTTGGTAACTCCAGGAACACTGTTAATTGACGTGTATGTGTGGAAAGCAACAATCTTTGGTTCCTTTGTTTGTTAGCCATACGATAACATTGGGGTTAAAGTGGTTCCCGTCACACAATGCTGATGCAAGGGTTGGTTGCTTCGCTGTACTTTGTAAGGTTGCTTGGTGGAGAATTCATTAGGTTCCTTGGATTTAGACCACAGTGCTGACGATCCTGAATTTCTCTGTTCCTAACATTTCTAAATTGTATATTATCCTGATTCTCGCGTGTAATTTATACTTTCCCTAATTCTCGCCTGGAATTAGGTGATAGTATTTGGGTGAGCAGTATGTCCTAATTTGTTAGATTGTTGCTGAAATGCCGTGTGGCCTCCATGGTTGCAGATTGGGCATGCTTGAGAAGGCAAGATGGCACTTCACCAAGGCTGAGCATCTTCAGCATCCTGACCCGACAGGATGGCAGAAGCTGCTGGAGGTGGAAGTGCATGTTGGAAGAAGTATCGCCGCAAGAAAAATCGGGGACTGGAAAAGTGCGGTGAGGGAAGCCGATGCTGCCATTGCTGCTGGCGCCGACTCCGCTCCATTGGTAACTACATCTTGTTGGCTTACATTTTTTTTCACTGATTAAAAATGTTTCTGCGTTGCTTTTATTTTTGGGTAGTGGCATTCAAATTGACGCTGTGCTTTCCATGCAGCTGCTTGGCTTGAGGTCCGAAGCACTTCTCCGGCTTCACAAGCTAGAGGAGTCTGACTCGACTCTTACAAGCTTGTTAAAATTGGAGGGTGCTCTGCCGTCATTGACGGCAGAAAAACGTATTGGCATGCTTGCTGAGGCATACGTGCATGTTATCCGAGCCCAGGTCGACATGGCCTTGGGAAGGTGTTATTCTCTAAACTTTATTTAGTACTCAGTAGTTACCACAATGCTGGGTCAAAGCAGATCAGCATTGAAGTATGATTGGTTTCTGCAGGTTTGATACTGCTGTTGCTGCAGCTGAGAAGTGTGCATGTTGTCCGAGCCCAGGTTGACATGGCCTTGGGAAGGTGTGATTCTCTAAACTTTATTTAGTACTCAGTTACCGCAATGTAGGGTCAAAGCAGATCAGCATTGAAGTATGATTGGTTTCTGCAGGTTTGATAATGCTGTTGCTGCAGCTGAGAAGGCTAGAGATCTTGATCCTGGAAATGCTGAAGTCGGGATGAATCTGAATAATGTGAGACTAGTTGCAGGAGCTCGAGCACAAGGAAATAAGCTCTTTTCGGCCACCAAGTTCTCTGATGCGTCTATAGCATATGGAGAAGGCCTAAAATATGATCCCTTCAATTCAGTGCTCTACTGCAACCGTGCGGCTTGCTGGTCAAAGCTGGACCGATGGTCGAAGGCTGTTGATGACTGTAACGCAGCTCTAAGAATACGGCCTAATTATACAAAGGCTCTATTAAGGCGAGCTGCATCCTATGCCAAGGTAAACAATGGACATGTGCAATGGGATGTTTTTGGTACTACTTTGCACCCGATTTTACATTGACCTTATATTGTTTTCACAGCTTGAGCGTTGGGCGGATTGCGTGCGGGACTATGAAGTGCTTAGGAAAGAGCTTCCCAGTGATAAGGAGGTCGCGGAGGCTCTGTTTCATGCCCAAGTTGCCTTGAAGGCAACACTTGGTGAGGATGTGTCAAATATGAAGTTTGGGGGAGAGGTGGAGATAGTAACCAATGCAGAGCAACTCCATGCTGCCACAGGTTCATCGGGTGAGTTTTTCTCTGGCACACATCTCACTTGTATGTACTAAACTTCTCTTATCCTTTCATACATTCACTGGTTGTAATTAGTTTTACTTGATTTGTACTACGTTAGGAGTGCTTGTACTGCCTCATTTACAATGTGATTTGATTGTTGTGCTTATTATGGAAAATGAATTCTTTATGTTTTCCCCTCTTGGTTCCCCAGGTGTATTCGTTGTCTACTTCATGTCGTCAATGAATCAACAATGCACACAAATTACACCTTTGGTGAACACCCTTTGCACTGAATGCCCCTCGGTGAATTTTCTGAAGGTAAGCTACTTAAAAAGCCAATATATCTCCCTCCTAGAAACTACGCTGACTAGTTTACAAACAGCAAGCAAGTCAGAATGACTAACAAGTATTCTTCCATGTACAAATCCACAGGTTAATGTTGACAATAGTCCCGTGATAGCGAAGGTAGAGAATGTTCGGGTTGTCCCGACATTTAAGATCTACAAAGATGGGGTGAAGGTGAAGGAGATGATTTGCCCCAGTGTGCAAGTTTTGCGCTATTCAGTGAGGCACTATTCTGTATCCAGTTCTTGATGCATATAGCTCCCCTTTTCCCCTGCAAGCCTTTCCCGTCAAACTTGCAACATTACTAGCCTCCATAGCATTTCATCATTACTAGCCTACATAGCATTTCACCGGCTACAAAAAGATTGGTATGTGGAAGAGCCTCCTCCCATTTTTGCCCCCCATTCCTCACCCGATGCTGTTTTCACCTTTTGCCGTTAATATGCCAACCTGATTCAATACTTTCACCTTTTGGTTCTTTCACCTCTTGTATTTGATACTTCATTTTTTTTATTTACCTCATAGTCCATAGGCCAGCACCCTGCTTCTCAAGAATGGGAAAGGTTTGTAATGTTGTTTAGATTTAGCATACATCTTTTAGAGAGATAGAGGGGTGCGATTTTCATTACATGTACATACTTAAAGCAAAACATGAGATCCATTGGAAGATTGGTTCCCTGGAGAAGAGAAATGGTGGTATCAGATGTGGTGGTTGGGGTAGGTACAGGGCTAGCTGTGATACTATTTCATTGGAGTCTAAATGAGAGGATCATGAGAGCAGTTAACTGATGATGTGAAGAGATGACGAGGGGGAGGAATGGTGTCCATTGACGACATCATTTTGTTGCTGCTTCTGCTGATTCTCAGTATTGATCGATACCATATGCTACCATTTCCATGAATAAAACATTCCAACATTTGTTCGTTTTTTGTTCCTTTTGTTTATATACTCTGTTAATAATTTCTTCTTTCTTGTTGCTGGGATGATTTTCCCCCCTTTTGCTCTATTAATAATTTCTCCTGTCTAGTTAGTGGTGGTGGTGATTTCCATTCCCATGTTCTTTTATACCTTGTCTAGCTTAGAATGTAGCATAGGTGTATGAGCGTGTCGTGTTTGTGAATTTGAGATTGTATGAGCTGTGGCATGGGCAAAGAGGGCTTGTGAATTCCTGGGAGAGAGGCATGTGCAAAGAGGGCTGTGGTCTGTGGCTATTATTTGTGACAACAGTCGATAGATCTGGGATCTACATGGGTAGCTGTCAGAAGTGACGTCATCTGAAGCGCTTTGGAGCGAGAGCAAGAGGAGACTCTTTTTCTCTCTTTTGAATCCAGTGGGGAGAAGCGTGCCACGTGTTGGATGGATACTATCGAGTTGCTCCTTGACCGATGCCATGCCCCTGCCGAGTTGGCTCAGGTCTGGCAATCCGATCTTCTAGGACCAAGAGATCCATGATCCTTGCCCACGATCCAGTTGTGGACTAGATGAATTCACCAGCACTCAACATGATCGATGTGTGTTCCATTGCTGGCTCATGTTTTCCCTTTAAGATCCCGGGGCCCTCGTGAACTGCGCAAAGATATGTCTCGGCTCACAAAAGCATCATGCATGGTTCGTGTGCTGTGGTGGTGCCATAGATCCTCTCTACGACCATGTGGTGTGCCGAAACTGCCAATCATCAAGCGTATGTGATTTGACCGCCCGCCGCGCATATCATCACCCAACTCCAGCAGCAAAGAGTCCAGCGTCCAGAGCGGCACATGCAGCCAGACAGCCCCGGGCCTCGGCATGGTCCTGTGCCTCAACGGCTCAACCACAACAGTGCTCTCGGACTCGGGCAAAGCATTGGTGCTCTCAGACAATTGCCGTTTGCAGCCGGGACAACGCACACCATCGGTGGAGGCCACGGGAAGCGTTACTGCAATAGGCAATATGACTTATTGACTTGGCAACGTGAAAAGTACCACAAGACTGCAGTTATCTATTGCACCCAACGGGAAAATAAGGCGGGAGCACACTGCTCCGGAAAAGTCTATCTATACACTCTACTCTATTTAACAGTTTTTTGTAAACTTTGGTCTTGATTTGCAATGCAATAATGGAAGGGGGGCGCCGTCCCTAGAACACTAAAAAAACAACTATATTTAACAGTTCAGACACTCGACACAGCCGCAACGGCGTGAACCATTAAACCAACAATGTATTTCGCAAGGGGGTAGGCTGAGCCATCATGGCTGAGCTAGGACGATGCTCAGCCCTTCGGCCTTCTTTTGTGATGGCTCAGCCTCAGCTAGGCCGATGCTCAGCCCTTCGGTCTTCTTTTCTGCTGCTGCCATCAGCTTCGCGACGGCCTTGGCCTTCTTTGCATTTTTCTTTCCTCCTGCCGCCTGCAGCTTGGTGATAGCCTCCGCGGGAGGAGGATGGTCGAACTTGCACTGCACACCAAACTTGCATGTGCCAGACCTCATGTAGAAGGCACAGACCTCGGCGCCCTGCATAAGCATCAGTCGAGTGTGAGTCAGCGTTAACTTTTCAAATAAATAAGCATCAGTCCAGAGAAGGTTACTGGCAACCGCCAGTTAAGAGATGGGCATATGTAAACAAAGAAATAAGGGGCGGGGGGGGGGGGGGGGGGGAGCGGAAGGAGGACACTACAAATGGCAGATATCAAAGGAATGTCAAGTTTGTTTATAATAAAGGTGAGCATAGAGATGATTACTGGACTGTTAACAAGAGTTAACCAATCACATTCACATCCCCTCGCTGGTTCAAAATCTAGGCTACCGGCTGACTGGGAGTTTGACATTTTTTTATGAATTATTAAATCGTTTGCAGTAGCAGCATCTGCTAGAAACAAAAGGGTTTACTAGTATAGCATCTTATGCTGGCCAACAAAAAGGGATAACCCAGTTAATTTTGTGGTTTATTTGAGTCGCAGCCAATGATTATTGAAATAAGACACCAGTTTCCTCGTTTCTTGTTCAAAAAGATCCAGTATGTGAACTGGTCAAGACCAGGCTCTGAACATCATTTTTTTTTTCTCGGCTTAAAAACTGTGCCACACCCAATAGACATCTGACCAACCACTACAGAGTCATAAACTAGCAATGTTTGCTGATAGTCTAGCAGTATATATTTCTGATGTTACCTCTCTCCTCGGAAGGCCAGCAAGAGTAATAGTCACAGTTTGCTGAGGGTCCCAGCTTTCATTGGGACGAGGTGCTGAGCGGTCAATTGGATGATGAAATTTGCACTTCTCAGAATACTTGCAATACCCTGTCTTCATGTAAAACTGCATAACACAAGAGAATGGTGAAGGCGCAAACAGGCACCTAACTGCTAGTACAACTGCACGACACCCAACATATATATGAACAAAATTGCGTGTTGAATTAAATGGTTATGTGACGTACATCACAAACAGTTTCTCCAGGTCTCTGAGGATAGGCGACTGGCTCAGGTTCAAGCTGTATTTAAGAAAGTATATATCAATACATGTTTCATTAAGAGCCACTGTCTTATTTAATTTCTAATCTTCACTTACTGGCATGAGGGCTGCTTGAATATCAAAGCCTGGAAGAAAAGTTGCAACGGGATTTAGCACTGCCGCAGGGGCAGCGGGTGCTGGAGTAGGGAGAATACCTTGAGTCAACGATGTCATCAATGCTGTATCTACAACTGCACAATGGACAAATTACAATCAGAAAGACCCAAGCCTAAAATGGTTCAAGATGTGCCAGAAGTTGCGGCCAAAACTCAGAAGTTGTTAGTTAAAGTTTCAATGATGTAGTTAAATTGTAGATCATAAGTTCAACACAAGGATGGATTTGAACTTCAAAAATAGAACCAGAAACTACTTTGATTATGTTGTTTGGTTGGCTAAACATAGATCAGTAGTTTTAGCATTTCAGTCAAAAACAGCAATATAACAATGGTCACAATCTGGAAGAAACCGCTCGTGTTCTGAAAAACCTTAAGAAAATAAGTCACAAGACAAATACGCAAATGTTTTGCATCTGGTATAGCTCTAGTTGCCTACCCACCATCAAGTTTACAACCTCTAGAAGATTTGCTTTCAGCGTATTGTACATGGTAAATCTACTCTTCAATAGGGTCAACACATCATGAGCAAAATTATAGATTGACTAGAATTAGAGGCTGCCCACGAAAACACATTAGTGCAAATGATTATTTATGATAATAGTGACAAACCTTGACGGTCAGGATGGTTGTAGCGACATACAGTACCATACATGCAGCTGTACATAGGAAAGAAAAAAACAAAAATGTCAGAGGCCTCCAGGCTTGTCTGAAAAAGAGGTGAACTCAAGTAAGATAAACCCCGCACAGGAAGAGCATACCTGCCTGTCTTCATATAAAATGAGCAATCAATTTCACCCTGCAATATAGGTCGTATAACTTCGTATAATGCACAGGAAGAGCATACCTGCCTGTCTTCATATAAAATGAGCAATCAATTTCACCCTGCAATATAGGAAAAAGATTGTGAGCAAAACAGCGAGTTCGACTGATAATGTAGCATTAAACTGTAATAATATAGACAAATATATGGCACTACTGCGGTAATATGAACTAGCATAACTAACAAGTATGGGAAGAGACAATACACTGTACTGAAAAATAATAATACACCGAGCCTTGATTACTAATTCCACAGAATGTGCAGCATGCATAAAAGCACATTTAACTTTGTTAACTTGCTGCAGATTTGGCAACAGACTTGTTCATAGGATTTCCAAATGAAATGTATATAAAAAGAAGGGAACTTTACTGCTTTGGCAAAAAGGAAAAAAAAAAGAGGATACAACCAATATAATATAGATTTTACTACCCTAGCCCAAAGAAAAACACCACTACATAGACACATACTGGTCTAATAGGAAGCCCCTTTGCGTTATGGGCCTCAGCAGCGGCAGTTGGTTTATCCGTCTTTGCTGGATTCGATCCATCTGCTGCACCATTGAATACTTCTTCATCAATTGCTGCAGTATATATGGTTTGCTTTCCAGTCAAAGTTGGCACCTTATCATCTTTTGGGTGATTGAATTTGCATGTTGCGCCAAATTTGCATTTGCCTGTTTTTGCATAGAACTGAGTAGAGAAGCACAATTATGAAATGGATTTATGAATTATGTCTTGAGAAAACAATAAGATTATTAATAATACAAGATACGATGGTAGAGTTTCTTACTGAGCAAACTGCCTCAGAAGGCCTTGCTGGTAAGATGGCGCTGTCAGCAATTAGAGACTGCTGCATTCCAGGAAAGCACAATCATTGAGGCTTCAGATCAATGATGGTGATGGAAAAACCCAATCAACAAATATAATTAACTTACTTCATTGTCTGCTACACCCTTGAATTCATTCACCTTTCCCTTTGGATGATTAAACTTGCATTTAGATTTAAACTTACATTCACCAGTTTTTCTGAAAAACTGCATGAACAGGAACAATATTACATATATATATATATATATATATATATTGATCAGACAGATCTTAAAACAAGAGGAATTTCTTACAGGGCAATTAGGTTCCCCTGGTCGCTCAGGATAAGAGTCGTCAATGTTTTGAACCTACAAAAGGCGTGTAAGCAAGAAACAGAAGGAAAAAAGGAACTTTCATAGAATAGTAAGACAGAAAGTACCAAGTGCATAAGACATCATAAATCTAAAGAACACCTATAAGAGCCAGGATGATTTCAAAAATGTTGATTAGGAAACAATACTCCCGTTAAAGCATAACAATTTTTTTAACCCTCAATTATCAATAGAAACCTAATATGCTCCCATGCATATATTGTTGGGTTCTTTTTTATTGACGACTACTTCAGCAGATTGAGTATTCTCTCACCTTGATAAAAAAAGTCATTATAGGATTCCTGTATATCAAACCATTTAAGTTTGACCATCAATATGCATAAATAATTCTGTAGGTTGGCAACGTAAGATTGATGTTACTGAATTCGTCATTAAATATGCTCTCGCAATATATACTTTTATGTGAAACATCACAGTTTTCATAGATATTGCTAATCGAAGTGTCAGCCGGCAGAAGCGTGTATGTCCAAAATGACTTCTATTTCAGATCAGAGGGAATCCTAGTTTACCAATATTAATAAGGGAAGTGATAGAAATGCTGGAGCTGCAAGAGGAGGCACAACATGGTAGTGCAGATGTAAATGGGCAGAGAGCCGGTTTCCCAGCATGACAAGGCTGGCACCAATGCAATGAACCACAAGGTGCGGAGCCAAAATCGGCAAGATGACAATGGATTGCATGGTATTGTAGATGAGCCCAAATGTTCCATGGCAGGATGGTAAGGAAGAAAACTGAGGCATGGCAAGGTGAAAAGGAAGCAAAAATCAACACAGCACTTGGGTGAAAAAAAAAAGTACAGGCCAAGACATGGATGGCCTTCATGAATGTAGATATGGTTCATAGTTAGTGTAGAGATGGAAATGGTAGGATACAATTCATTTAAAGAGAAATAGTTTTCTTCATCTTACAAACATAGCCGGAGCAATAACTTAGTTGTACTGTTGAACAATGCAAGGACAACTCAGTGCACTGAACGGGCATGCCAAGGCACCTCTAATGGGGAATGACAAGTAGGGGTGTCAAGAAAGCAATTCCAAGGGGAATCATGAACACATGAGGGTAGGACAAAGGCACGAGTGGATGCAGAAATATCACTGGTCACATTTGGAATTACACCATACCCAAGCCCCTTCTAGCCAAAGTATGATTTTAAATTATATCAGTCATTCTGTTGTGGCCCAAATGAGGGAAACATTTTCAGTGATCAAAGAGCATAGACCATAGAGGGACAGAAGTGCATCAAAATGAAAACTTCTGAATCAAAAAGTGGACAAGTCTACAGAAGGATGCCAGACTGAACTATGGTAAGAATAAGCGAATATACAAATTCAGTAAAACTAAGTTAATATAAAAAGGCAGCACAATGCCAAATGCAGCTATAGATAGTTAAGTACAAGCATTGTTTCGCCAGTGGGGTAGTATTCTCACTGAGAATCCCCATATAAGAGCAAAATAAGCAAGAATGCATAGTATATACCCAATAAGAAAGCCACCACAAAATATCACAAAGATATAGAGCCTTCTTCAGTCCCAAAAAGTTGGGGTATGCTAAAGAGCAATACTTCAAATAGGTACGAATCTTGAACTAGACATAGCTTTTTTTACTCTTAGGGAAAACATGGCAATCATTCCAGATATAATGATTGTGTATCGAAATTCCAAGCAAACTGTTTTACCACCAGCCATAAATGGATGCATGAGTAGCATCATTAAGCCTATCTGCCTATGTGAAAATATTGTGTCAGAACTAAACAAAGACTGAAAAATCAAGGTGGACTCGGTCGAGCATGATCAAATGGCTACCGTGCAGCCTTATGTAACACATTCTACCACATAACTAATTCCAGGCTACAATACCCCTGATTTGCAGCTAGACACCCTAGTTTGCTGTATCCAAAACAAGAGATTTTTTTCTTTAGAAGAAAAAGGGTTAAAGCAGTGCGTCCGGCTAATGCTTCCATGCCGAGATTGTGACGAGCTATATTATAGGGTAGCCCTACCAAAAGCCATAGGTATACTTATTCAAAATAAACAAATGACCAAACAAGGAATCAACATTTGATATAATAAAAATATGTAGACCTCTATAGATAATAAAATAACAGATAGTCACCTCTCTCCAATTTGGAATCCCACCTTCCGGGACCCATTGTGGATGGTCAAATATGCAGTCCTCTCCAAACTTACATGCTCTGCTCCGCATATAGAAGGCACAAACCTTACCCCCCGGCCGCTGAGGATATATAGTAAGGCCGCTTTCAAGCCTAGGGCGTTTCACCATAGTATTTGATGAATATAAAGGCTCACTCTGGCCAAAAGTACTATGACTTCCCATAACAGAATGGTGATAGAGAACTATATAAGATACAGAAGAACTTTATAAGGTAGCTATATTGGAGAAAAAAACACATCGTAAATAATTGTAAAAGTAATGAGATGAATGAAACAGTTATCAAGTAATATTAACGTAAGAACAGCTTAGAAAGGAAATGAACACTAATGCTACCCAATCAACTCTTGGTATTACTATTCGTAACTCACTTTCAAAGCACTACTAGAGTAACTTCTATGTTTCATCGCACTAGCATACAAGAACCATTCATTTCTATAGTTGGGAGGTCCCCTAACAATACGCTTGCATTTTTTATGTGCAAAAATAGAGATAGTGGAATTTTTTTCACATCAAATATACGGCATCATAAGGCCAAAGAGATTCTTCCCCTGCTGAAATTGAAAATGTGCTACTTCTTCCTCTAAATCTATCCCACAGAAGACAGCTTGAGGTGTTTGAAAAGACCAAGACCACACAAAATGGTATAGCTTTCACCAGTTACCACTATATAAACCTTCCAAAATCATTGATTTCCTCGCAGAAGCACATTCCGATATATAAGGAAGCATTTTCTGAAGCTTTGCTGAGTTGGAGATCAATGAAAAGGTAGGCTAGTGGCCCACTGATCGTTAATAGCTCTGATCACATAGTGAAATAACCCTTGAACGCCACAAAGCAGACTTGTTCCACACCCAGTGGAATGGCAAGTCAACACATGAGAGGCTATGAGACAGGCATAACAAGAGGCTAGTGCACTACTGACTGAATTTTGCAATTTATTACTCTTCTCCGTTATCTGCCGCATCGCGATAGAAAATTTGTGTGCCCATGGAATGAACTTTATAATAAAAAAATAACACAAGCTAGAAGAAAAGTAACAGCACCCGGCCCATGACTTAAATATCAGCAGGCAACTGATAATAATCCTCAACCTCACACCAATAGTATTAAGCAGTCAGTCATAACTGCCATAGGCCATGGTAATGGCAGCTAGCTTTTGTCTTCCAGAACGAAGACGCCTAGAATCACACATGTATCGGCTCAAAATCGATGGCATTATTCAACGAACGCAGCTGAGGTAACCCCGCACAGCAACTACAACAGGGATCGAGCCGCTCTCACCTTCCGCGGATCGCCTCGCGCCGACGTGCGCGTCGAAGTAGCCGACTTCGGCGGGGGAGAGGCTGGGCAGCGGGACGTCGGCGTAGCGGGCCGCGATGAGGTCGACCTCGTAGTCCCCGCTCCTGAGCCCGCGCCCGGGAAGCCGCCGCCTGTGTACGGGTAGAAGGGATCCGACATCGCCGGCGGCTGGGGATTCCGCGCTCGTCGCAGTGTGGTGGGCAAGGGCCAAGGGGAGGGGGCAGAAGACCGCCGCTTGCCTCTATCGGGTTTGCGCGACGACCCTACGGCAGAGCACTCGTCGCACCAAAGCCGCTTCCATCCGTTCTCGTTCTCAACCCTCTAAAAAGCGCCCTTTGCGTGAACCACTATTGGCAGTTGTCACAGAAAAATAACTTTTTTTTTTAGACATCACCGAAAAAGAACTTAACTTACCTTTCTCCCGTATTTATCATCCAGCGTACACACTTTTGTCATTGCTTTCAAAATTTAGAACGTTATTTATGTTAAATGAAAAAATATTGTGATTAAACTCATCAATCCTACCATGTTTCACAACTTATTTTTTCTGTGAATACCATTTTTCACATAAACGGCCATTATAATTGTGTAT
Source organism: Eragrostis tef (assembly GCA_000970635.1). Lineage (NCBI taxonomy): Eukaryota > Viridiplantae > Streptophyta > Magnoliopsida > Poales > Poaceae > Eragrostis > Eragrostis tef. The sequence goes on from LAPY01001257.1 coordinate 86,155, forward strand.
TGACTAGCTGTATTTTTTTCTAGAACATGCACACCGATAAAGAGGACAGTACAAGAAGCACACACACAACCGACATAAGCCTACCACTTATAACTCCGAAGCCACGACCAAGGAAAGCCCAAATGAGCAACCATAAGCTCCTGAATGAAGAAGAGCCACCTCGACGTGAAGATGATGATCACCACCTCTTGAACCTGCGACCATCTAGACAAATTTGGAGGCCTCCAAGACGACGCTCCCGATGAGAACACGACGATTGAAACCGCCGTCGCCGCCCATCCAGAGAACCGGAATTGGGTTCTCACCCAGGGGACCTCCCTGGATAGCCTTGAAGTACCACGGCAACACCTCCAACAAGGTGTTGCCGGCACCGGCAGGTTGCCGATCAAGGCTTTCGCCCCGCACCCAAGCTTTGCATACCCGTCGGAAGGGCCACGAGGAGTAGTTCTACCGCAACCAGACCATCGAGCCGCCCAGCTCCTGTCCCGAACAGAAACCGAACAGAAACCGAGCCGAAAGGAGAGGACTTTGACCAAAGGCGACGAGCTTCGTC
>LAPY01001258.1:0-19764 GCA_000970635.1 Eragrostis tef
CCGACAGAGACGAGCCCCGACCGAGAATTCAGACGGAGAACGACGAGCCGCGGTCCGATCTGGTCACCCCATAGCCTTCTGGACAGATCTGCACCCACAGCGCCACCGAGGTAACCGTTAGAGCCGCAGGAACCCGCGCAATTCAGAACGAGCCGTCGCCAAGAAGGTGGGAGATCCTCCTGCACTCACCAGGGAAGGAAGGTGGTCGCGGCGCGTGCGGCGGCGAAACCGCAGCACAGCGGAGGAGGCGCGCGGGAAGGAGGAGAAGCGCGGCGGCGGAGGAAGCGAAGGAGGCGTGAGGCGGGGGGAGCTCAGGCGCCTGCTGTGCTTTGCGTCGCTTGTTGGTTGGTTCGGTGGCGCGCTGGTTTTTTTTCCTTTTTTACTCGCAGTCGCGGCAGCAGCGGGAAGAAGCGTTGGACAAGACAGCGCGGCAGCGGGCGGGGAGGGAGCTGCAGCTGCAGAGGCGGGGGAGGCAGGCCGCACGGTGCAGGTGGGTGCTGGAGTGCCGCGGCTTTATTTCGTTTCTTTTTAATTTTGAAAGAAAACGGCTTTCTTTTTTTCAACTGAACAGTTTCATGCGGGTTTCCAGGGAAATTTTTGTAGCGAGTGGCTGGAATGGCGTGAGCCTATGGTAACGGCGCGCGTTACTGCTGGTGGGGGTAATATGGCTATACGTACACAAAAGGGCACCCAGTCCGTGACTTGATATGGCCGCGAGCCTGATACAGGCAAAGCTAGAACAACATGATGTGGTGCATCTCTTTGAACCAACGGGACGGAACTGAGTAAATGATGCATATCTGATAGATACTTTCCTCCGTTTTTGAATAGTTGATAGCGTTAACTTTATTGTTCACAATTTGACCGCTCAATAACTTTTAAAATATTTAATTACATAAGATAAACACATGATTGATAGATATATTGTAGATAATACTTTAGCAACATGATATACTTGTGAGTGTTTAATTATGTATTAACAAAAAAATATGGTCAAAAAAGTTAGAACAGTAAAAGTCAACGCTGACAATTATTTAAAAACAGAGGAAAGTATTTATAGTATAAATTTCATATGAGTGTGGGTGCATTCGTGTCCAACACTCGTGGAGGAGAATATGTAGTGCAAACTCGATGCAAACTAATGGAGCTTGATGCATGTGTGTCGTCTTGAAATGCTTTATGTGTGATATATCTTGTTGACGATTTCTTGCCCTCGATATTTTGTGTGGCCATTTAATTGAAACCAACAACATTTTTTTTTGTGGGGAACCCACAACATTTTATGATCGAAACATTTTAGGGAAAAGAATGCACTTTGTTACTATACGGGTGTAATAAAGCAAAAGGTGACTTAAAAGAGCTATTCAAGAGGTACCAATAGTGATGTTCTGCATGTATACGTAAAACAGGAACAAAAAGCTTCAGGCCTCCTTTGGAACGCAGGAATTTCACAGGAATCTCACAGGAATTTCACAGGAAACAGTTCAATTTCACAGAAAAAACGCAAAAAAGGAAAAAATTTCCTTCAATCCAAAGGAGGCCTCAGCTTTTTTGACCCGTTGAGAAATTGCAGCAGAAATCGTCTGAACGATCTGTTTGCATCCTCCTGCGCCCAATTTACGTGCCCTGCCCTTGGAGTGAAAGAAGCAGCATCAAGCGTCGCAGCCCCGCCCCGTAATTACTGCACCAGGATCAAACTCCCATCCCATTACCCGCAACAGGACCCCGTTCTCCGTTACGGCGCCCATAATTGCTGCCATTAAAAGGCTCACGGGTTCGCGCGCGCTGGCTGGCCGCATGACGCCGGCGCCCTCCCGCCATCCCGAGATCCAACGTCCCGGGGCGGGCCCCACCCACGCCCGTCCGGCCCGGCGCGATCCAACCAATACTGTTCCGCTGGTCCCGCGCTCGCGGCTCGTGTCGCGCCACGCGACGTGTACGTACAGTACTCTCTACGCGCGCGGGGGGCACGGATCCGACGGCCGCGGGTCCTGCGGGGCCGCGGCGCCGGACCCCCGCATCGCCGTCCGTTCCGTTTCCGGAAGCCTGCGTGAACAGGATCGGGCAAGGCGCGAATCTTCCCTTTCCTGGCGCGTACGACGTGAGTGAGCGTCGTCGTGTACCGATGCCCCATGGGCTCCCGTGCTGTCGTCGCGTTTGATTGATGGGTGGTCCCTGCGGGTTAGCGGGCTGGCAGGCGCCGCCCGCGACACGTGTCGAGCTTGCGCGGATTGCGATCGGCTCACGCTCTTCGCTGTCCCGGTCAAGCGGAGGCCAAGCGGATCGGACCAGCCTGCCTCCTAGTCCTAGCGACGACACCCGACCCGGTTGGTGCAGGACTGGTCCCGTCGCACGGAGAGGCCGATCCCACACGTGCTGCGCGGCCGGCCAGCGCCAGCACGGGGCTAAACGCCGTCGGGCTAGCAACTACCGCTGATGCAGAGTGTACGAGCGTGGGTAAACTACCGGGCGTACCGGCCCTCATTAGACGGTGCACGTGACCCGTCGAATGCGTCCCACGATATAGGCGACGCAGTGGGCTGTTCGTCAATGCGTGCCCCTCGCCGGCCTGGCACCGCACCTCCACCGCCGGGCCACACCACACTCCCGGTCCCGGCCGGCTATCGCTGGCTTGCTGGATCGCCCGCCGCGCGCAGCGGCACCACTGTTATCCGCGCTGGTCCCACCAGCCAGGGGACGCTGAATTTTGTTGGAGCACGGGTCTATGAACGGACCGTGGCGCAAGCGGGGCACGCGCGCGCAGGGTGACGCGAGGCTGCGAGCGTACGCTCCGGTGCAGCGAGACCCGACGGTCCGACCTGCTTTGCGATTTGCTCGACCGATTCGGCTCTCCATGACCCCATCGATTGAGAAATCCTGTCCCTGCGAGTAGTACAAGACAGCAAGAGGATTGATGAGCACGTCGTCGATGCCATGCAACCGGGAAGCATTAGGGTTACAGCGAGAATAAACGAGGACGCGACGGAAAGGGAGCGGTGGCCGGCCGGTCCTTGTCCGCTGAAGTTTGTGCGCATCAGGCATTTCTTTCTTCCAGGTACTGGAAGGCTGGAATACCCAGCCAGACACGAGGGTGACGTTAGTTTTGGTGGTTGTCCTGTCTCCCCCCACTGCATGGATGCTTCTACGCATATGGACTATGCCTTCTTTTCAAGCAAGGTCTTGCCTGGCTTTTTTGTTGCATAATGTTTTTGGACTCAAAATAAACATGCGATAGCATTCACAGGCGCAGACGAGGAACTTACATTAAGTGTTTGATGTAACGACGCCACTATTTAGAGTTTTTTTTACCATGGTCATTAATTCTCTATCTCCGCACGAGACGTAAAATAGGAGAGATTATTCCACGCTGCGTTGACGGTATATATTTCCACACGCAAGGGCTGAACAATTTATTGTTCTTTTCTAGAAATGTATCTTGGGTATTATTGCTCTTTTGACTTGACTTATTTTAGGTTCACTTGGTAATGAAGTCAATTGGAAAATCCAAAAGAAAGTGATGTGCACCACTCAAAACGCGCTCTGGAATCACGATCTTGGAAGAACCCCTAGGCAGCTAGCCAGCCACTGAAACTCGTCTTTTAGGTTAATTAACCCATGGCGTACCGCTCACTCCCGGGTGCATCTCATGGGGTGCAGAAAGCAGCGTCCATTGTTTAACGTAATTAACTAATCTTAGCCAATGTGCTTAGCCGCCGTCAAGAGCCCCTGCTGCAGTTTAGCTGCATGAGTCAGAAGTCAGGTTTGGGATGGAGTCGGATCGGAGAAAAGGCAGCAGCATTCTGGTGGTGGGGGGGACAAGGACATGCTACATGCGTGAGCAGCAGTAGCAGCCTAGTACAGGGCGGTATTAGTTTAAGAGCAAAGATTAGTTTAAGTAATCGGAAGTGAGTGGATGGTCTGTGGATTAGGGTGTTTGTTTATCCTTAGCACCGTAATGATCAACGAGGTTGATTGGTTGGGAGGGGAGGAGCAGGGCCTAGCAAGGGGGGACAGGAATTCCACCAACCAACCAAACCTTGTGGCTGTGGAGATGGCTGTAGCTGGGGAATCTCAATCTCCCCGTCCCCACCTTGAGATCTTTCTAAAATATTTTTAGGAGGAGCCAATACATCTGTTCAGTTTGAGATTATCAGTACGTAGTAGGTTTACGCCTTCTCATTAGATTAATCATCAAATGCAGAGATTATCAAGAGTATTATTTTAAGTCGGCGTGGTAGGCAACATACGTACACACGGCAAGTTCATCCACGGAGACTAACCCCATCAGTTATAGGCAGGTACGATAGAATTATCAAATTAAGAACATCAATATTTAGAGCTTTTTCTTCTGAAAAGGGACCATTACAAGTAAATTGTGCATGGAATGTCGTTACATGATCGTATAAAGAGCGGACCCAAATGTAGAGTCGATTGTTGACTCTTATTTTTGTACGCCTCGTCTAGAAATCAACACAAAAGTACATTTCAACTCTAAATTAATGATTAGTCTCATATATGATAAAAAAAATTATATGTGAACTATTGTACTATAGCTAAATCCTATATATCTAATCTATCCCTGCTAGTACAAGACAGCAAGAGGATTGATGAGCACGTCGTCGATGCCATGCAACCGGGAAGCATTAGGGTGACAGCGAGAATAAACGAGGACACGACGGAAAGGGGACGGTGGCCGGCCGGTCCTTGTCCGCTGAAGTTGTGCGCATCAGGCATTTCTTTCTTCCACAGACTGGAAGGCTGGAATACCCAGACATGAGGGTGACCTTAGTTTTGGTGGTTGTCCTGTCTCCCCACACTGCATGGATGCCTCTGCGCATATGGACTATGCCTTCTTTTCAAGCAAGGTCATGCCTGGCTTTTTGTTGCATAATGTTTTTGGACTCAAAATAAACATGCAATATCATTCACAAATCACATGCGCAGACGAGCAGGAACTTACACTGAGGATTTGATGTAGTGAGAATATCCGTGACGCCACTATTTAGAGGTTCTTTTGTTACATGGTCATTCTCTTTCTCCATACAAGCTGTAAAATAGAAAAGATGATTCCCGCATTGCGTTGACATACGGTATAAGTTTCCACACATAAGGACTGAACAATTTATTGTTCTTTTTCTAGAAATGTATCAAGGATATTATTGCTCTTTTGACTTGACTTATTTTAGGTTCCCTTGGTAATAAGTCAATTGGAAAATCCAAAAGAAAGTGATGTCCACCACTCAAAACGCACTCAGGAGTCACAACCTTGGAAAACGCCCTAGGCAGCTAGCCACTGAAACTCGTCTTTCAGCTTAATTAACCCATGGCGTACCGCTCACTCCCGGCCTGGGTGCATCTCATGGGGTGCAGAAGACAGCGTCAATTGTTTAATGTAATTAACTAATCTTAGCCAATGTGCTTAGCCGCCGTCAACAGCCCCTGCTGCAGTTAGCTGCATGAGTCAGAAGTCAGGTTTGGGATGGAGTCGGATCGGAGAAAAGGCAGCAGCATTCTGGTGGTGGGGGGGACAAGGACATGCTACATGCGTGAGCAGCAGTAGCAGCCTAGTACAGGGCGGTATTAGTTTAAGAGCAAAGATTAGTTTAAGTAATCGGAAGTGAGTGGATGGTCTGTGGATTAGGGTGTTTGTTTATCCTTAGCACCGTAATGATCAACGAGGTTGATTGGTTGGGAGGGGAGGAGCAGGGCCTAGCAAGGGGGGACAGGAATTCCACCAACCAACCAAACCTTGTGGCTGTGGTGGTGGCTGTAGCTGGGGAATCTCAATCTCCCCGTCCCCACCTTGAGATCTTTCTAAAATATTTTTAGGAGGAGCCAACACATCATTTCAGTTTGCGATTATCAATAGTAGGTTTCCGCCTTCGCATTAGATTAATCATCAATACAGAGATGATCAGGAGTATTATTTAAAGTCGGCGTGCTAGGCCAACATATGTACACACAACATCATTTTTTCACACGACAAGTTCATCCCTAGAGACTATCAGTTCTAGGCACAGGTACGATAGAATTATCAAATTAAGAGCATTATATTTCCTGTAGAGCATGGAATATCGTTACATGGTCATATAATGAGCGTACCTAGATGTAGAGTTCATTGTTGACTCTTATTTTGTTACGCCTCATCTAGAATCATCACAAAAGTACATTTCAATTCCAAATTAACAAATGGTCTCATATGGTAATTTCTATGTCAACCACTCCCTCGTGTTCCATTCATGAAATCAGTTGTCTCTGCCTGCTATTGGCAAAACATTGTCCATTAAGTGTAATGCACTCTAGAGTACATTTGAATTGAACTTTGCGTGAGAACAGTGTCTCTTTCCTGGCATTAGTGGATGCGCCAAGGTTTCCAACTCACTGTCCCGCTAGTCACTGTCCCGCTAGTTTGAATGTACACCTACTTGAGGCCAAGGCCAATATACAACGCATAACAGTTTCGCAAGGAACCGCCCGATCGATCTCCAAGGAACATGGGAAATTCCGTACTCAATTTTAATAAAACTCGACAATCATGTCATTCAGAACCGCTCTCTACAATTGCAAGTGCATGTGCTGCGAGCTTCCGACAAGCAAAGCTAGGCCGCCAAAGCCATTGCCAGCTAGGCCCTGTGCTCGTTCGCTGTTTGGCGGTCAAAGTGTCGCATGCAGCATTCGTGCGTGCGTGCGCTGCGTTGGTTGCCGCAGGTACGACGCGACAACGCGATAAGGATCGGGGCGGGCCCAAGCGTCGGTGACGCGACCGCGCGAGATTCCCTGCACGGGCTTGCGCCAGCCGCGGCACGTGGGCTGTTCCGGCCCGGCCCCGAGAGATTCCCTGCACGGGCGGGCGCCAGCCGCGGCACGTGGGCTGTTCCGGCCCGGCCCCCTTGCGCTGCTCCACCAAAGGCTGCTTCTTCCACAAGGCCCTGACCCCAAGGGGGAAGATCTGTACTACACGAAAGAGTTTTTCATTTTCAAAAGTATTGTAAATAGGGCGGGTTCTTTGTATTAGAGTTTAGAAGGGTCTAAAATTTAGAGGGGTCTCAATAAAAAGGATTTTATTTTAAATAAAGTTTAATTACAAAACGAACTGGAGAACCCCTAGTCTAAATCGCGAGACGAATCTAATGAGAGCAGTTAAGCCATGATTAGACGATGGTTACTGTAGCATTACTGTAGCAAAACATAGCTTAAGACTTTATTTAGTACTCTTAAATAATAAGATTCTCTTTAATGCTAAAATTTAGAGGGGTCTAAACTCGGCAACGAACGCGCCCATAGTTCCACAACCTAATTCAAACTTTGATAAAATACTTCAAAAAAAATACTACAATTACTTTGGTTCCACCAAACAGTACTCACGTTCGTGTGAACAGTTTATTCGCACCAGGGCCTTCTAAAACATGGAGCCGGCGTTGGTCATCAATCCCCTGTCTTTTGCTGATGCAAGACCACTAAAAAGGGAGTGTTTCTGATTTGAGAAACAAAACTGGGCGTGGATCGTTCGAGGAAGCAGTTTCGCGTCGTTGTCCAAGACCGATGACGTTGCATTGCCAGCCATCAGCTGTGGAGTTTGTCGCAAGACCACGACATGACCACAACCAACGTGACGAGACCAATGCAACAAACGCCGGCCATTTCTGACCAACACTTGTTATTTGCGAACGCAGCTGCAGCAACCGTCAAAAGTGGAGTGACGATGCAAAACCCATCAAAATCGCAGCAGCTAGTCGGGGCTCGCAGGAGTTGCTTCTCTTTTTTTCTTTTTTCCGTTCTCCCTCCCTCGATCGTATCAGGCTCTGAAATTTTGAAATAGCGTCCACCCCAGTAGAGCACTCTACGGGCCCGGCCGGGGTCAGATGCACGCCGCGGACGAGTGCCCGCACTTCGCTGACGTATGAGCGAGGGAGTGCCGGACGTAGGACTGTAGGAGCACGGCTACCCAGAACGTACGACGGACGATACACCGTCCGCAGCCAGACGTGTTCACCACCCACGCTCCGCCGCTGCGAGCGTGGATGCGCAGCAGCTCGCTCGACCACGGGCGCAATCGCCTGCACGGCACGGACGTCTTGCAAGCCGTCTGGGCGCCTGGCGCCCCAACCCGTCGGCGCACCGGCCACACCTTGCATCGATGCAGCTTGCACGTTGCCGCCACCAGTAAAGCGCGAATCGGTCGTTTTGATCGGCCGAGAAACTGGCTACACCCGGACGAGTGCACGCTCCCTTTGGGCAATGGGCACCGCACTTAAACGCCTGAGAAGCTGGATGGAACGCTGGATGGAACTGGGAACAGAGGACGCCTGAGGTTGCTTCGTGTTTCCCGTCCTCTTTCGCGAACTGAACCCCAACTGGCCACAATTTGCAACGCAGATCGCTGACGGCATGCTATAGTTCAAATATGCTCAGGCGGCTCACAAGTCTGTGCGAATGTGACAAACTGATCAAAAGCATATAAAATAGGGTTGGCCGCTCCACTGTCATACCGCAAAGACGTCACTGAACTAAGCTGGTGGATAAGTATCAACTTACATCATATTATCTAATCGAATTACACTAGAGACCACTGAACAGATCTCTCCAGTGACAAACGCCACTAGTAGGTGACTTTTTAACGCAACCGAGGTTTTGGTTCTGCACAAAAGCAAATGACCTTTCCTATATAAAAAGACAGCTTTTGATCAGTTTGTCACATTCGCAGCTAAAAGTTAATAAGTTGACGACGCAATGGCTAAGCTGCTTCCAGCTAAACCTACATGCCTAACTTTACAAGTATGCTGCTGGTGTTGTTTTTGGCCTACGAATGCCCACCAAGGCTCATCACAGTTCTCCAACAATCCCCGGCGCTCCAAGCTGCAAGCATCATGCATATAAGATTATAAAAGTCTGGGAACACTAATATGTTCGATTAACCAGCAAAATTGTGTATGATTTGCTTTTTGCAAAGCACGAAGATGAGTTACCTTTCGCTGGCTTTTCAATCCACGGGCCGTTCATAATGTTCAAAATGCTGCATGCGTCACTGTATTCCAGGTCAGGTAGCAGCTTGGGCGTCAAAAGGAAGCACCTGCACCCAAAACAAACAGGCATTTACTTGCCGTGCCTACATATTGATATCATTTCATAATGTGCGAGTAATGTCACTAACTGTGGTGTGTTGAGCTTGCTGGCAGCTCTGACAAGCTGCTGAAACATTTTTCTCTCATTTATTGGATCCATTCCTGCACATCCAAGGGAAAGAGTTACATCTTATGAATGCTTACAAGCAAATAGTGATACAAGTGAAGGAACATATATGGGTTGCCTTGCCTTGGTTTATCTCATCAACCACGCGAAAGGGGCAGTTGGTGAGATCCTGAAGTGATACAAGGTACAAAATGGTGGATACAGAACGCTCCTATGAATGGAAAGAAATAACAACCTTAAATAGGCTTATTAAGGGAAAACTTTGATAACAATAACAAGAACGCTCATATGGATGCAATTTTTTTCATACCCCTCCAGATTGGTGATGAGCACTTAGCACCTGCAACTGACTTGTTTGCCTGACAAAATAAATTATAATACCACATTAAGTTTCAAAATAAACTCAAGCGCATTCTGAATATTATATTGTAGCAGTGTATACTTCATAGAGAAGATACCATTAACCAATATGCAAATAAAAAAAATTCTTCTGCAAGGAACTATACCATCATCTACCTAAACCTCACGAGAGCAGAAAGAAGCACACAAGCGGGGTATTAGAAAAAGGGGAAATAGATTCGAAAAAAAGAAGAAGCTATCTTCAGCTATCTGTTGTGCTTATTGAACACAAATATTTGTTGAAACAATCAGTTAGAGTCTATTATTTTCTTCAGCGTACAATTAAAGCTTGCATAACCCTCTACTGAATTGTAACATCGTAACGTAAATCACATGATCACTATCATGTGATACAGAAATGAATACTTACATTCTATGGGAAATGAAGCATTGCACAAACTTGAGAAATGGAACTCACCTAGTTAACCAATATGCAAATAAAAAAATTCTTCTGAAAGGCACTATACCATCATCTACCTAAACCTCACGAGAGCAGGAAGAAGCACACAAGCGGGGTATTAGAAAAAGGGGGAAATAGATTCGAAAAAAAGAATAAGCTATATTCAGCAATCTGTTGTGCTTATTGAACACAAATATTTGTTGAAACAATCAGTTAGAGTCTATTATTTTCTTCAGCGTACAATTAAAGCTTGCATAACCCTCTACTGAATTGTAACATCGTAACGTAAATCACATGATCACTATCATGTGATACAGAAATGAATACTTACATTCTATGGGAAATGAAGCATTGCACAAACTTGAGAAATGGAACTCACCTAAACTTTACTTTTATAAGAATGCCGTACCGATCGAAATCCTGACCGTGCTCATCTGTGAAAAAGTTTTGGCACAACAATTGGTATCTTACCCTAAAGTGTACAAATAATGGGAAAACAAAAGAGCCATACATACCTAATGAAACTTCTCCAGCAATCGCCATTTCTTGAAAGTTACGACTGAATGTGTCATTTATTTTTGAAACAAGAGTCTGCAGAGTCGAAAGCCATATAACCTACAAAAGTTCAAAGTAAAGTCAAAGGAGGAAAAAGATTGAGAAAATATTTCAAGATATAAGTAACAAGGTTAAATGCCCAAACCTTTACGGTTTCTATTTTAGAGCAGCATCGCTTATATGCTTCTTTATCATCTTGAAGTTTATTTGATATCGATTCAATCTGCACCATAACAGCAGGTTGTGTCAGCAAAATTTTTAGGTGGAAGTAGTAGCTCGATGGGCACATGAGGTAGTGTTGTCCTCGTAGTCGTATCAACTTTTGATATTTTAAAACAGTTAAGGCGCCAAGCTGCCTTATACTATCCTATTTTGTTTACTTATTAGTACACAATTACCTATGCTACATTTAAAGTAAATCATTTCCACAAGGGAAAAAAAACCTTATAGGGAGGACACTAAGAAATATCTACAAATTCTAGTCTATTTCATAGTGAGAAAACACACGCCAATAATCCAAGAAGAAGGCTACTATTTACGTTTTCAGTAGGCAACTAGCCATATATTGACACGTTACAAATAGAATATCAAGATACATAACCACTCTGATAACCAGTCATCACGCATAAACAATGCATATCCTTGACGAATAAACTATTGTACCTCTTGCTGCCGCGTTTGATACTCCTGCAAAACGTTTTGGTTGAGAAACAGCATAGAATTTGCTTCTGACTCAATGTCTTGTATTGCAGCTTCCAGTTCTTCAATGGTAGTTGGCAGCTGCAATTATAAAGGGATCGGGGCATCATTAAATAAATGCTATATACTTTGACGAGTGGTTTAATCAGGGCATGGAAACACAAGCATCCAATGCACTGGATAATGGATATTCCATATTAGATAAGAAAACGGTCAAACCACACTAGAAGAGAAAATGGTATAACCACAAGAAAGATCCAGATGATAATAATAATTCAATAAAAATTACTACCAGATAAATTGTTTATATTTTGATAAACTAGTGATTGTGTCAAGTAGGATAACTCTAGCAGACCAACCAAAGGAACCATTACTGCCCTAAAAAGGAAGAAACCGTTGCTTTTCACTCAACAGTGAGGAAAAAAAAATATTAGGTGATTTATCATGAAATGCATTGCTGTGATGAATCCAGCCTTTGAAAAAATGACATTTGTTGTTTCAAATAGTTATATAAATAAAAAATACATAATCCAATGGTTGCGATATTGAAGATTGTTTACACATTGATTTTCGAGATTATTTGGACAACTTAACAAAACAAAATGGAGCTAGATGCCTAGAACAAATCTGGTACTCTTCTACATTATTATTCTATTATGTCCTAAAATATCCAGTTACTTAATTTGTCATTCCAAGTTATTTACCATCGCTATAGAAACATCAAAACCCAAAAAAGATTTCATAAAAAGGTTATTTAAACCAAATTTGAACTATACCGCAAGAAACTCTTTCGTCAGTTCTTTGGTAATCATGGCTATCGACTCTGCATGCTGTTTCGCAATAGATAGCCGTCGCTTACGCTCTTGAGTAACTCTTTTACCTGATATGATAATAAATATAGAATACAATTATGAAACCAATACATGTCATCTTCTACCACTATCACTAGATAACAACACAATGTAATTTCCTAAAAAAACAATGTGATTCTGTAAAACAAACTTACATCTTTCATATTCTGCGACGGCTAGACGAGCATCTTTTACAAGTTGCTTCAAACCCCTTTCCATCTCCCATACCTATGAGATGATCAATTATGGTTCAAGAAAACGAAATTGTATATAAAGTACTTTTACAATATATTAAAACTCCGTTTGGCGTTCAGTGGATTATCATAAGCCTGGTTATTGGTCCACGTTGAGAAGATTTTTGTGTTTGGATACTAGCTTTTATGACTAGTCCAAGGAGTAGGCAAATCACGCTGAGCACCAAAATGCCAAGAGATGGCTAACAGATTCAAACGATAACTTATCCACGCGATCCAGCTTCCCCGCTCACATGGTGCAGAAACCTTTTTGGGGCACGCCAAAAGATTGGCGAAATCCATCCTATATAAAGCTTGTTCCCATTTGCCATCACCCATCAAAACCAATTCTCCCATGTCGGTACGTACTGCATGCAAGTATAGATACAAAATAATATGATTGTTTATCCCCGTAGAAGTATACCAATAGGTTTGTGTTTGCTTGTTAGAGATCAGTATGAGCTTTGAAGCTTTCCTGATTTTGAAACGTCACCACATCGACTATCATAAAACGTGATACCATTTTATTTATTTATAAAAGTGATGTGTATAGCAATCCAACAAACAACAGTGGATTTATTTCAATATGTTTTTTGTGTAGCAATGTTGCAAGAAATTTCTGACTTTGGACGATCCTCAAAAGTTTCATGGGATGTGCACTCTATCCTTGTCTTTTTTGATGCATGCCTTAAAAGAATTTGCAATAAGAAATATGCCTGGAACATATTTTAACAAAGTTGGACGGAAAAAAGAGCAGCTTCTCTAAAGAAATAGGAAAACATTATGACAAGCTTCAACTGAAGAATAAATGGGACAAGATGAAGAAAGTGTGGAAATTGTAGAAGAAATGGTTGAAGGTGAAACTAGGATTTGTTGGGATCCAATGAGAAGAACACTTGATGCTTCAAGCAGTTGATGAAAGGAAAGAAAATAAAGGTAAACGTAAATTAGCAGCCTGTTACTTCTACCTCCTTGTCTAGAGATACTAAATACTTACTTATCTAATACAATAACTGTTTCAATTCAGAGGTATTTGGACGCTAAGAAGTGCAGGAAGATGGGCATACAACCACAGGTAGAAGATAAAATTAATATCATGATTGAGAAAGTCCCTGATCCGAGTAATTTAATTTTCTTTCAAAAAAATCCAGTCAGTTTCCCAGTGGCATGCTATGATGATGTCCTATGAAGCATTAGACTCTGACGATTTTAATCCTGCTCCTCCAGGCTCTAGGCAACAATAAAAAGAGGACGGTTGGAAATAATATCAATGAAATGACGACAGAGGAAAGATTACTGGAGCTAAAAAACTGTCTAAAAAATCAATTGTCTAGTTGCAGTTTGGGCCACAGAAATAAATCCCTTGTACCGATGAAATCACCGGAGTACTTAATCACAAAGGCAATAGATTTTATGAATTAAATTCAAGCAAGTGCCAAAAAATTGTGGTCTGTACTACTTTGCAACAGTACTACTAAGCGAAGAGAAAAGGAAGTACTTCATCGCACTGGAAGTGGACTGAAGGCTATCGTGTAAGATCGAAAAACCATACAAGGCGTATATTTTTGCAAATGTATTAGAAAAACATACCTTTGTATCAAGCTCTATGTAAGCCATCTTCTTTTCTGCGTAACTCCATTTCAGAACAACAGCTTCCATAAGCAAATTCTAAGACAGTTGGTGATCAAAGTAATGTCAGCTACCTTAAATCTCATCACTGCTTTAAATCGTTGGTCATTTAACTTTGTCACATCATCAACATGCTTTTTTTTTCTGGATTCCACATCTTCCTCTTTGTACATGTCCTCCAGCTTTCTCCTTTTAATATCTAGAGAGAAGATCAAGTATTATACAATTTTCATGCAAAGGACAAGATAATGTGAAGGTCACATACCAACACGCCTTTGTATATTATCTCGATTCTTCTTTTGAGACCTCATCGTGTTAATAATCTGTTCCTATGAATTTGAATGTAAAAACACAAGTGTTACCTGAAGTAACTTATTACAGTTAAATTAGTAAATGATGAAAGTAAAATAAACAAAAATTAAGTGATACAAAAAAAACTTAATATAGTAAAATCTAGTGAGGTAATGCAACAAAAAATAGATGGAACCTTCATCTTGTGGATCCTTGCCTCTTCATCTTCTAATTGCCTCTGTTTTCTTTCAAGCATTTTTAATTCTTCTTGCATACCTTGAGAACTTATCTCATGATTTTCTATCTGAGCTCGAAGCCTTTCGATGTCACTTACATCCACATCTGCATGGGCAAACCGAGAAAAATCAGGCAGGACAGCCAAAATATATAGAGTGCAAATTTAAAGCTGAGATGTGATACATACTGCACTTGAAAAGGCGAGACGGATAGACTGGTTGCACAGATGTTGGCATATGACTACCATAAAGAGATTTGGACCACCTGTAGTGGTTAGCTGGGGTCCAGAAATCAAAAATACCTAACTTTATTGGTACATCATATGCTCCACGATGAGTTTCTTCAGTACCTATGTACTAAATATACACATAAAAGGGAGATTATTTAGATAAAAACATGATTATTTGAGTTGAAGATTCAATTTATAATAGCTGCAACTTGATACAGATTTAGAAACAAAAACAAGAGCAGTTATACCGAACAATCCAAAGCAGCCTGACTTATCAAAACATCCTTTACAACAGGAGGAGCTTCGAAAACTTGATCAAGACGAGAGAATATCCCAAGTTGCTGCATCTGGAATAGATAGACAGATAGAACATTTGATATCATTACTACATACAACATTCAAGGAGTGTTAAGGATGCACAATGGTTACGAATCCTCATCCAAATAAATTAGGAAAGATGATATCATTACTACATACAACATCGAAGGTTAAACACTTGGAATATATCCGCTTACATCCGGAGTAATATTGAATGGTTCTCTCCTCATGCCTCTGTCCGCTGTGTTGTTCAAAACAGGGATGCCGTAATGCTTCATTTTACTAACCAATTTGTCACAGTCAGAAGCATCCTGAGTGATAAAAGACTGGCACATAGAGTAAATGGTAGTTAATTCCTGTGCAATAGTTAACTATTTTGCATTTTACAAAAATAAACAAGATGATAGTTTCATTATTCACCAGCCAAGAGCGACAATGAACAACGGATCTTTATAATGAACTAGTACGAGTATGTCATCCAATTGGACATTATCATCTTTTCATTAACCGGAGAATCGATGTGCTTATGCGCATTGACCATGCATAATAGTATGGAACGAAGGATAGCCGGGAAAAAACATATTGCACTTAAAAGACAATTTAGCAACACTCAAAAAATAAACATTATCATTGTATTTTTACCTTCCATAAATATTGTGAAACATGGTTTTCCAAGTAAGTCGCGAGGTCCCTATCCTGAACATTTACCTGAGAACAGAGAAAACGAAATATACTGATAGTTTTCTTGAGTGCAAGGACACTAAACAGGTATGCAGCTAAATAAACCTCAAGGAGAACAGGCCCATAAACTTCTTTCCGGAAATGCTTTCTGTTATCTTGCACCCAACGATAGGCATCAACAACTTTATCACAATGAGCATTATGCCGCAACGCTTGGAGTAACTTACTGCTCTTGCTCTCCATATCCTTCAACCTGCAATGAACAGTTAACCTAGCCCTTGACTAGGATGGACATCAATACACAAGAAGGTTACCTATTAGAACACTGATCCATGCTTTCTTTTGCTCGAGCTAACTGAGAGTTCTTGGCTCTCCTATCCTCTTTTAGGCCTTTTATGTCGAAATATACTAGTGCAACTTGGTTTGTGAGTTGTGCCTATGCAAGAAAACAAGTTTAGTTACAGGCGTAAATACAACACTTTCATGAAAACTGCGTAACTACGAGCATATAAACCGGACATGATAGCAGCTTGATAGATGCCAATGAAAATAAATGTAACAGTAAATTGACCAATTCAGCTCCACGTGGTTCATATGCTGGTAGGTCTTCAAGTTCCTTTTCAGCAGCAGCAAGATCTTTTTTAGCCTTCAAAATCCTGTGCTCGCGAGATTTTTCTTGCTTTTTCAGGTCCTCAGTGTCATCAAATGTACGTTTTAGTAGTGCATCCTGATAACCAGAAAAGAATATCAAATATTAGCATAAGTAAAACAACACTAGATTTCCACGTGGTTCATATGCTGGTAGGTCTTCAAGTTCCTTTTCAGCAGCAGCAAGATCTTTTTTAGCCTTCAAAATCCTGTGCTCGCGAGATTTTTCTTGCTTTTTCAGGTCCTCGATGTCATCAAATGTACTTTTTAGTAGTGCATCCTGATAACCAGAAAAGGAATATCAAATATTAGCATAAGTAAAACAACACTAGATTCCATATTTCAGCAATAATTGTGCATACCAAATGTTGTTCATCATCTGCAACACCCCGACGGCTGTCCGTGTTTCGAGTTATTTGGCTGCTTATCTTGTTTATACTCGAAGCATGTGTTTCCTTGACTTTCTTGAGGTCCCTACAAATAGTGGGGTATACCAAAAAGATATGTAGATTTAGAACTCAAATCTCAACATTACAATTTCACCCTCAACATTAAAGATAACTTGGTCATCATAAGCGTAAAGTCATAATCACAAAGATAAGATGTAAAAAACATATTTTTAACACCTGAAAATAATGTCAGAATATTCACACTCTGCTACAAAGCAATGCAATTTTCCTGCTCCCTTAATGCATTCTTTAATTAACAATTTGCTATTTCATTTGAATAAACAGTGAACATCTATATCATGCACTTTAATAGTCCCTTATCATTTAGTTGAAGCTACCCGTTGTATATTGTACAACAGTACAAGTAAAACCACTTTCAAGTGAATATCTTGTGGCGGGAGGTAGAGGTGACTCAACTGAGATGAACTGAAATGGGTATTATGGATGGAAATGGGGAAAGCCCTTGTACAGTCTTTTGCTTGTATTTCGTTCTTGTTCAGTTTCCTGCTTTTGTTAGTTTTTAGCTCTGTTTTGGCTTCTTAGCCCTATACAGTTCCTTTCTATATTTTTGGCAATAAAAGAAAAGCTAACTGTAGGGACTTCCCCTACTGTACATTCCTCAACCAAAAAAAAACCCACTTTAGTCCCTTGTCTCCTATTTGGACAATTTATGTAACATG
Source organism: Eragrostis tef (assembly GCA_000970635.1). Classification (NCBI taxonomy): domain Eukaryota; kingdom Viridiplantae; phylum Streptophyta; class Magnoliopsida; order Poales; family Poaceae; genus Eragrostis; species Eragrostis tef. The sequence continues at coordinate 17,489 of LAPY01001258.1, forward strand.
ATAATTAAACTTTATTCTTCCCGTTATTGTAAGGGCAACACCACTATTCATTTTGAAAGCATGGTTAAACAAGGGAGCTTTGCAATTTTCACGATATGTATAGATTCCAAATCACTAAGTTCTGACCGAATTGTGGCAACCAGGAACTTTTTCAACATAGTTAACATGAGTTTAATTAATTTAATTTAATCGATTAAGCAAAAAAACAGATGTATCTATTGAAAAGAGATGTAATGCTGACTCAAGGATATTTTACATTGTAGGAGTCCTTGTCAAAAGCAACAATATTGTAGCACTGTTTTTTACCCATTCAACTTGAAGGTATACCACGTGAAACATTTACATTTTTTTGACAAACACCAAACCATGAAGAGCAACAAACTTCCAAAATTTATACAAAGGAACCATATGAAAAGGGGAATTAGTTAATGACTTTTGAAACCATGGGACATACTCAATAGGTTTTTTTGAATCTTCCAAAATTTTGGATGCTTCTTCCATTTTCTTTTTCGCGGTTTCCTCCTGCTTTTGTATTACTTCTATGAGTTCCTTGTTTAGCATGTCGTATTTCCGCCATGGCAGCTTCTTCTTCATTAATTCAGCCTACGGTATAATTGCAAGATGCATTATCATGATATCATCAAAAACTATTTGTTCCTATTGTAATATTGCACCAAAAAGATACAAACCTTTCTCAAGAGTTCATTTCTTAGTCGAACACGTTCAACATCTTTTTCTTGTTCAGCGTTGAGGGCCTTCAGATTATTCAAAGTCTGCTCCATTTGTTTTAGAGCCTAAATTTCAACATATGATCCACAATGAATCGATAGCTTAAAAATAGATGTCCAAAAAAATGTTTAGGATGAAATCAGAGAAGCTTAGAAATGAGAACAAGCTAACGAAACTAGAAGAGAAATACAAATCAGATTTACCACTTCAAGTGCCTTCTGTTCCTTTCTTGTATCTACAAGTTGGCGATGTTGAATAGGTAAATCTGGATCACCAACAGCCTTTTCAGTCTCTTCAAGAAGTTGAATGGAACTTAGCTTTGCAAATTCGGATACTCGATCTTGTGGCAAAAACTAGGAGGAAGTTTAACACAGAAACAACAAAATCAGGCATAGTTCCACGGTAGCTAGTGAACTCATGAGATAACAAGAAGCAAAGGCTAACCTGAGTTAAATTGTTAACTTGAATATTGAATTTCTTAATGACATCAATGACTTCCTTTTTAGGGACAGTCTCACCTAGAGGAAACAAATTTCAATTACACAGGACGACAAAATAGGAACGTCTTCAAAGAATAACAAAACATAAACAACGAAACACATGTATAGACACTTGAAGAGATGAAGAGCCATTGTTCTTCTCGAGCAAGAAGTCATCATGTCTTTTCTTGTACAAATAACATTGTAAAACCACGTAGTGAGAATCAGCATGGCCACATTATGACAATACAATTAGCATCATCAATAATGTTGCCAAGTCATCTCCTGATACATGATGATTAGTTGCCCAATAGGTACGATAGGTACAATTAGAGGGGTAAAATGACTAGAATGGCTAATCAGCCGACTCGAGCGACAACTTGTCAACTAGGACGTGCAATCGTGCGTCCTGAACAAGAACTATATGTTGCACTCAACAAAATTAGTGACCAACCCATGATCTTCTTAACATCGTGTTTTACAATATGTATAGGATCAAGTCAAATTATTGCCATAACACAGTGCATTGCATGCCTAGAACTGTCGGTGTTATGAAACCGGCCGACAAGTAAAATTTGTAAATCGGGGGCTCGACGGCTCTCTTTGATGGCGAGGTTTTTTGTTTGAGGGATTCGTGGAGAGAGAGATTTATACTGGTTCGGGCCAACGGTGCCCTACGTCCAGTTTCGAGTGAGGTTCGTGTTTCTCGTCTGTAGAGAGGAGCTACAAACGACGGCGAGGGAGGAGTCTTGCTCCAAGCCTCTGAGTGTGAATGTGTTCGATTGATGATCATCCCGTGGGGCGCGTGAGGTTTCCCTTTTATAGTTCAAGGGAAAGACCCGCTTACAAGTGGGGACGGGGCTTCAGGCTTGTGAGCAGGGCGGCCACGCGCCGCTCCGCGCATGCCGGGTCCGCCTCGGAAGTCCCGGTCGTGCGGCGTCCTGTCAGCACAGTAGCCAAACCGGGAACCGATGCCCTCTTTCTCACTGTAGTCTTGCTGTAGCAGCCGTCTTGTCGTCAACTTGGTCTCCGTTCCTGTCTTACGCCATCATGACTGTAGCGGTAATG
>LAPY01001258.1:78001-90310 GCA_000970635.1 Eragrostis tef
ACCCCATGGACTAAAATTTAGGGGCCTAAAGTTTAGCTCCAAAACTTTAGAGGCAAAACTTTAGGGGCAAAACTTTAGCCCCCAATGGAAACGAACAGCCCCCTTATCTAGGATCAACTGAGATTGATTGCTCATTCAGAATGGTTGGCAATGAATCTAGCGCTAGAAGCATATTCAACTGTGCTGTCACAGTCCCTCATCAAAGGATTGCAAAATTGTATTTTTGTGCTTTATCTGAACCACATGGTCGCTATTTCATATGCTATGAGCGAATTAAAAGGTTTGGGGTCTTTCGTGGACACGCGGAGCTGATTAGTGATCCTGACAACCAGAATCAACCAGGCCGTAGATGGTTGTCTATAATCAGGTTAATTTGCTTGATGTGCACATCATCCTTTATTTTTTTAAATCACCGTGTATAGTTGACATGATACAAACACATTATTTCCCTCTACTGCGTTTCTTGCTTGTGGTGCATACCATGCATTATTTCTTTACATCACCATGTAGTTCACAAACTAAACATATAATTTTCCTTTCAAGACATTGTGCTGGTTGTGCATGCCCTATCTTTCCTTCAAACCATCTTTGGTTCTTTTCTTCTCATTAGATGTTTGTTTGGTGGGGATTATAGATTGCTCTCAGAATTTAATTTGAATTATTTCCTATGGGTTTTCATTGTAAGAGAAAAAAAATGCTTTCATACACTTTATTCAGCCTTTAAAGGAACAGTAGGTCTAGTGGACTCTCTTGGAAGAAGGGAACGGTGGAAAGCTACAATTAAATAGGGTTTAGGGTTGTGAGATTAGCTCTTAAAATAAAGAGTGAAGGGTTTTTGTGATATTTGCTCTTAGATCGAAGTGCTAAATGTATTAATTTTCGCTGCAGGGAAACCTTTCTTGGACTCAATCAACTTCACAAGCATAACTGTGGACATGAAGGGACTGATTTTGTTTATGCTCAGGATTCAAGTGGCTCGTATGAATTAGTGAAGATGATAGGTGCAAAACCTCTCAACCTTTCCAGTAAAGAGGCCCTTGAAGATTCCAAACGTGATCAGAGAATGAGATACCTGGGACTTCTTGAGAACTATGGCGCTGTCAGCTTGTTGGATTATGACTCATTCAAGGAGCTGGTTGATATGAAGTACGTACCTTTCTTTAAATCTGCATTAAACATTTATGTTGCACAATGCGTATTTATTCTAATATTTCAATCCCTTTTGATTTTAGTAGTGCTCTATGCTGGTTTTAATAACTGTCTTCAATGGTTTATAATTTTCCTTTTGATTTTTTTTTTGTTGGGGGAACAATTTGCCTTTTGATTTATGTTGATATGATTCACCGGTAAGATCTATCTAGTAGAGAGCTGTCCACATCTACAGACCTCTATTGTGATCAATGAATGTGTGTGGTCCAATGCTAGGATTGAACTATTTGTTACTAACAAGCATATTTGTAGTTGCCGATTCAACATACTTGTTGTTTCTTAACAGAAACATTAATAGTTGCTTGGTTCCTATTTTGATTATTATCGTGCTTGAATTGCAGATGCTGTATGGAGATAATCTTAAACCACCCCTTCCTTTTAGAGACACCCAAAGAACGAGTGCTAGCTGTTTTTGCCATCAATGAGACATTGTTTGGTTTCGATTCGGACAAGATATCAGTTCTAGAGAAAGATGCAAGCATTATATTCCCGAATTTAAAATGGAAGGATGTTGTGCGCAATAATCACTCACAATTTGGATTTTATGGTGATCTGAGTGTGTACTACGATGATTTCAAAGGCTTTACCAGATTTTTGCGGAATTATGTTGAACATCTTCGGGACCTAAGTCCTTCTGCACAGGTAAGGCTTTTGTTTTTCCTCTCATTTTGGGGCTTTTGATCAATGCTGCAATGACTTCTACACTAAATAATTTGTTCCTTTTCAGGTGAATTACGATCAAGTGAACACAGCATTGTCTATTCTTTTTCTGGGTCTTATTGGCTGGTTGTATACGTTTTCCCATACTATTAAAGGTAAGCTATTATACGTCAAATATGTTAAAGTCTATTTAAATGAATAAAACTCAAATAGTTTGATTTTCTCCCCCCAAAAAGCAACATTGTTCATCCCCTTGACTCTTGATTGTGTGGCGAAAATGTGCTATTGTTGCTGGGGTAATGTATTGATGTTTGGGTCAATGTATCTTTTTCCGGGTCTTATTGGCTGGTTGTATACATTTTCCAATATATCTATAATCCATATTGCTTCCAAACGAGCAGTAATGACCTCATTTAAGTTCTAATCAAATATCAAATGGGACATACTTTTTTTATCCTTTGTGTAAGTTGTTATTATTCTTGTCTCTTATTTTTCTCCATTCAGTGTGAGTGTTTTCAGTTCTTTCTTTTATACACCTGCTGCATCAATGTGATATACTTCCTAGTAAATTAATATAAACTATTATTGTCCCAAAAAGGATATGAATCTCTTGCCCTTGAATTCATGGTAAAAGTGGATATATCCATAGGTAACGCAGTCTAGTTACCTACGAATTGGTTATTGTATGAACTGGTTATTGTAAGACAGAATTCTTGGAGCTCATGTGTTTCTGAACTATATCTGGTTGTTACACTAAAAGATTTTGATGGCATGATACGATGACGGAAAGAGACTTTTTTTTTGGGATTATAGGCGTATTTATGGTCACCCCTCTGCTTTTGAAAACATGGAACAAATTCACCTTTTGAATTCTGAACATTACCTTTGAATTCCCTTTTGTATGGCTCCAGATTGCTGCGTCCCTTTGAATTCTGTATGTTGCTATATAGTCGACCATAAAGAGGAGCACATTTTTCTTCTCGTCTACTGCTTTTTTGCTTGATGTGCATACCATGCTTTATTTCTTTACGTCACTATGTAGTTGACAGAAAACAAACACATAATTTTCTGGCGTGGGATGTACTGTTCACAAATCTAATACATTTCCCCACCTTTCGCAAAAAAATAAAAATAAAAATGCAACAGCGAAAAAGTTTGAGCAATTAGAACAATGACAGAACTAGGGACTATCTGGTCCTGTAAGCTTGAAACCTGAAAACAGGGTGCACTGAACTCTGTTCTGAAACTGGCTACTGGATCCCGGGACTTCAAACAGCTGCCTTCCCGAATCTTGAGTATTTTTCATGGTGAAATCTAGCCTGATTCCTGTAAATCAAATGATTTAGGCATAGCACTCTTGCATATCCGCAGCAGGCACACTAAATTGAAAATATGCAGTGGTTTTGAAACATAGGGCCTCGGCATTTGCGCACCTTGCTCACAGTTCATCCGAACAAACTCTGGTTCACTTTCTTCCTCCGCGATGGCGTTGGTCTCAGAGGCATCATCCTCTACAGCAGCTTCACCAGGTTTGGAGCCCTTGTTCTTCTTGATGAAATCGATGATCGCTTCAGCCGTCCTCCCGCCCTCATATGATAGGAGGTTTCCACCGGATGAGTAGAAGGTTGGATAGTCCTCAACTGTGAAATCTGCCGGTACGTCGTTGGTGATAGTCCTCAAATTGAGGTGGACGAACGCAGTTTTGCTAAACGAAACAGTACAGCCTATGGATCCTGTGATCTTGAGCACCTTTCTCTTAAGATGCTAGATTCCGTGATAAGTACAAGCATGATAACTTATTGGTACACACAGCTTCTTGTTAACCTGGCAGAATGGCTGCAGACCATGCATTACAACGCTCACATAACTCTACAAAACTTTCCATAATTGGTGGGTGAAAGACAATAGATCTGGACTGTCAGGATCACAATACTATCTAATTGAGGGATAATTGGATATTGAGGGATATGCTCTGGCTGTGTAAATAAAATAAATGTGAACATGCATAGATAGAAAGTTCTGGATGTATCAAATTATACCATTAATAACTTAAGAAGACTTGCTTGTTCAGGAGTAAGGGGTCCAACATATGTTTTTTAGATAATAGGGATGTCCCCTAGTTTCACTGCAACAAAACCAAGTTCGGGACAAACCCTTGCGTTACAGCACAAGGTTGAAATGCTGTCCCATAACTCATACTTCTCTCGGCACTTACATACAAAGCATTCTCACTAACAATCGCGCCCAAGTCTATAGCCTCATTGCTCATGTTTTCCTTGCTCTCCGTGCTGTTACCAGCTCCTGGCACCATACTGCTTCCATTCTCCCCGCTCTCCATTGTATACAACAATCATGGATTCTCTTCTTATTCCAAAAACACCTTGCCGATGTAGTGGTCCAGTTGTTGTAGGTCGCCATTGTACAGTTTTCTCCATGTCCTCAGTGTGCTCTCTTTCTTCTTCCATATCTCCTACATTCCTGTCCACACGTGCCCCTGAAAACACAATGGATTACTTAAATTCCAGATGTTCCACAAAACAGCAGATGTCAGAATATTCATAGCACCATCTCTTATTACTAATCCACCATGGCAACTAACTCACAGTCATTGCCGATGGTTTTGTTGCTCAGTTCAGTAATGAACCTCCACAGTTCTTCTGCTACCACACACTTAAAAAAATAAATGGTCAGTGGTTCCTGTTTCAGAACAGAACAGACATGACTTGTCTAGCACTTCACTTCTACTAGCTAAATTAAGCCTTGTGAGCACCTTGTCATTTGATAACGGCCACAGAATCCATGGATGCTGGAGGGTACAGTCAAACTTCAGATAGTTGGGGTATAAAGATTTAGATCACTTCCGTTTAGTATTATACACCCATATGGGTAGATCAGGTTCTACAAACCTGAACGATTCAGCAATGGCAACTAAGTCCAACCACTTATTGTAAAGTCTAGCATATAATCTAAACTGTGAAGGTTTCTTGCGCTGACGTCATGCCACGTCAACAATTTTACTTTAACCGTCCGATCAAAACTATCCAATTATCAGCACCGTGAATTTTTAAATCACCGTTCGTCCTTCCGGAGCTTTCGCGAACGGCCCTTCTTCTCCCGCGGCTGCTCCGACACTCCGACGTGACGCACCTTGACCACCTCAACAGCAGCGTCACAGTCCGCTCTCCCACCTTGGCCTCGCCAAACCTTTCAGGCCTTCACACCCGCAGCAGGCTTCTACAACAGTGCCGCGGCTCCCGGCCTTCTCCTCCCACTCCGCCGTCCTTGGAGCATCCAATGGTAGGATCAAGCCGAGTTTCTTGGACTGCAGCCATGCATGGAATGACGCTGCCAACAAGGTAACGAGCCATCACGTGCGCACGAGCTGAACCACGATCTCAAACTGCATTTTCTTTGCTCGGGTCTTGCGGGTTCTGACAACATTGTTCAAATTGCTTTGGTAGAGAAGGAATGGCGTGGGAGTGATTTTGGTTTGAGTTTTACATCAGCATATGTTCCACCGGATTGCTGTCCATCACCATTCACCACCCATCCCTCATTCTCAGCACTCGCACAATGTGCTCGATGAAGTGTCACTATGAGGTGATAATTTTTTGAGCAAACATAATCTGCTAATTCAACAATCATTTTTATACTGACTAGGTTGCCAGCATAAGCTGATTTAATTTGTAGCATGGTTTTAGTACAAACAAAAACTTCATAGAAACACCGTCTGAATAGAACTGTAATCAGGAATTGAGCATTGTGATTATGTTTTATAGTACTGTCATCATCACCCATCTTTGTCCAGCTGATGGTTTTAGGAATTAAGTATTTCAATGATTTCATAGGAAAAACACTCTTTGCAACAGAAAATCTGAGCAAAGGGGTGCAAACAGATTCTTTCTTGAATAGATAAAATATCTTGCCAGCAAATTACCATGATGATTTTGACAGTCCAGATATAAGAAATTATAAGTATCATGGATCCTACCTCAGACCAGTTGAAAAGGGCAGCTGCTCCTGCAGATCATTTGGTCAACCAATTTGGATTTGAATTAAGACGGTAGACGCACAAAATTATTCCTGGAAAACACCGCTTGACCATCGACATAGGGTGTGGCCCCGCAACCCAAGTATTATGAAACTAAATTCATAAAAAAATAATTAAAAACAGAAATAAACAGAAACGAAACAAATAAACACAAAAAGAATATCTCACTAACCTTGCGGTAATCCTCTGTATAATGTGCACAGATTTCTTTTATGTGGCTGAAAAGCCCATTTGCATTAGGAGAGTGTGGTTTTTTCTTTTTTGGATGTTTAAGCATATACTCTAACACTGGATCATTTATCTTATTCCATGTAGTCCAGTCAGCATAGACAATGGCTTGTTCCAATGCATTTGTCTGCTGTGGGCTTTGAAACTTTGATTCCCTCCAAGTAGTACGTATAAGATCCGACAAAGCATCTAGGCTTTGCGTGAGAGGATGCCTACTGGCAAGTTCCATGCTTGATTCAGAATCCTGAGAACTACACAGAAATACCACAAATAAGGACTTCCAGGAACTCTGTAACAAAGTAAAAACTTGAATATTTTACTGCATACCTCTCTAGCAGCTCAATAAAGTCTAGCAAATCAGGGTTCACCCATCTGTTGTATAAGTTCTGCCTGAGAAACTTTGCAAACATTTGGCAATTGATAACATCATTGCTTTCCTGTTCCACTGGAAAGAGAATAACCATTACTTCTTTGGACATTGCACCCAAGCATACGACGACTCATCTTCAAATCTTCCGACATTCAGCATCTTTGATTGGGGAATGCAAGACAGCACAGATCTGCAAGAGTATAAGATAAAAGAAACAATTCAAACACTGCATCTACAGTGAACAATATAAGCAATGAAGTCATATAATACCTTATTAAGCTGCTCCAAACAGGTGGCAAAGAGTGTTCATCTGAAGCAATAATATCGCTTGGCAACCATTCCTTGAAGCATTGATCGAAATATGGATAGCAAATAAGTGCTTTCTTCATCCTTACATTGTAAGTTGCAAATATTGGAGTGAACACATTTGAACAACCAGGAAGCTTTACCAACTCATCGACCTTTTTGAACAACTCCTCTCTCTTAGCTTCTGAAGTGTAATCTTGAGGCATACACAAAAACTTAACACGAGAACCTGCAACTGCCCAACGACTACCCCAATCTGCTCCTTTTTGCTGTATGATTTCACCATCAGCCCAGTTATCATTTGTGAATTCTGAGGTGATGACATACTTGATAGAAGAAAGTTCATCAATTTCATAAGCTTTGCCCGTTCCCTAAAATTAAACAGAATATTAAGTTATAATTCTAGAAATTAGAAAGTTCCTGCCCCAAGGCATACCCATCTCCCCCTAGTACCACAGTGGCAATACTAGCATAGACCAAAGATATCAAAAGCCCTAGTCTACACAAGGAGCACCTTGATCAACACAGGTTAAATTGCAGATTCATCTTATTCATGAGCTAATTAAATGCTCATGAACACAAACTAGTTAAGATTTTTCCTTTATTCGGATAAGAAACAAATAAAAATTAAAAATACCTACCGAAGATGAAGTGAGCTCAAAGTAGTGCTGCTTTACTATATCTTCCTCTGACATCTACAAAGAGATACAACATTTAAGAGTGAGATGTAAGGTTGAAACAAACAAGGTATTTAGGTTGTCATAGAACAAAAGATACGTGAAAAAAGCCTACTTGCTGCAGCTGGGATCCGTTGTTACTACCCATTGGCACCTCTGCTGCAAAATACACGCACTCGTTAGGTAGGCCGATCAACATGTGCTACGCTATGTATCAAAAAATGTATACATTTAACTACTCAACCGACAGAAAATTAAGTGGTTGCATCAATGATAAAGAAATGTTTGGGTTATTCCACATATTCATATATAAGTTCTTCGTGATCATCACTGAAATGTCTCTATAAGTTTTATAGTACAATTAATTGGTAAGTCGTCCTATACTACACTTCTGACCTTTCTTCCAATGCTTCACTCACTGCTCAGTTTTACTACAGTGTTTCTCCACAAAATATGTCCATAATTTGAATAAATACAGATTCGCTATATGTCGATCAAAAGAAATGCTGCAGACTGCTAAGTCAAATCAATTTTAAATACATTGCACGTGATTCAGGTTTGGGGACATGGGGGTTAGGGTTTGCGGAGAGAGGTTTCGAGATTACCTACGCCGTCACGCGCCTGGGCGGTATACAGGGTCGAAGGGGCGTCAACAAGCCGGATGGAAGGCGAGTTGTAGGGTTCGACGGGGTGGTGGAGGAGCCCCGGTGGCAGGCAACTGTTGTTGACGAGGTGGTGGCAGGCAGCCGCCGGTAACGAACGAGGTAGGCGACGCGGGAGAGCCTAGCCGGAGTCGAAGGAGAACGGGTCCTGTCGCGAAGGGAGGGAGGAGGGAGAAGAATCACCGGAGAGGCGGACGGAGGCGGTGCGTCGTGAGCGTCGGGTCGGGGGCAAGGGCGGCGGCGGGCTCAACGAGCTGATATCATGCGTCGACAGATGGAATATGGACATCCCAGTTGATTTATGCTATATTATTATTATTATGTCAATAGTGGGGAGAGCGTCAGAAAGAAGTTGAACGTTGCCTGTTCTATTCGTGCTCAAAGCACGTTCTTTTTATTGAATAAAAAAAATCGTTTCCTGGAGTTATCATGGATTGTAGCCTGACTGGCATCAAGCATTTCTGTTGATTAGATGGATGATAAGCTCTATCTATTTTGCCTTGACTGAGCAGGAATCTAGGTAGGAGCGTAAAACATAATGTTGGGTACAAAGACTTTTTGCCTTCTAGCAAGAACAATGTGAGTTAGAAATTATATAGTCGCATGGAGAAAAATGAGAGTTGCCAACGGTAACCAGTTCGACCCTCCAGATAATCAAATGAATGGAAAAGGAAAGGCCAGTCCAACTAATGAAAGAGAAGGGAAATACTGTTGGGCACATGAATAGTCTGGTCACAGACTCACGGGTTCATAGTTCACTAGTCACGATATCAGTCGTGCATATGGAAATAAAATTCTTTTTAACAAAAAAAAATTGGAAAGAACGTTCAGATCACATATATATAATGAAATGAATAAAAAGGAGAAAATGACTCCTACCAAGAAAATCCTCAACATCGTAACATGCTATTCATATTTCTAGGAGTAAATTTCACAAACCCACCGAAACTAAGCCAAAATATTGGTGGGTTTCTAGCCTATATAGGATATGTAACAACCATTTACAACACTTGCATATAGTAGACAATCACCAATAGCCCACAAGGGTAAACATTCTCCTATTTCAGCAACACAACAACTTCATGGATGCCATCAACCAGATGGCAAGAATCGGACTTATCGACAAGCTTCTCCTAGGTCCCTTGTTTGACAGATAAGGCAACATTTTAGATGACTCAAGAAAAAAAATCATGCGACAGATAAAAGCCATACTTTTTCCTATTACAAGAAACAACAAATGCATCGGAGAAATAAACTTTAACAACGGCCAATTATTCGACACACGAATTCAGATCATTGCAGAACGATCGGGTAACCATGACACAAAAATGAAAGCAGTGTTCAACATTCAATTTTCAGAACAGGGCAGCAACTACAATCAATCAACCCGTGCATAACGCACGGGTGTCAAGCTTACAAATAAACCCATGTTACAATGTTAGGTTCTTGAGGCAGATGCAAAGGCTACCCATGCCTACCATAATAGAACTAGCAGTAAAACATGACACTTTTTTCAAGTTGTCCTTAACATCAGGAAGACGTGGAACTGCAACACTATCAGAAGTGGAGGCAACACCGCTTGCCATCTGTGCACTGTCAGAGGGCGTACATTCCATGTACAGGCGGCCTCGCGAAGCCATGAGACGAGCATAATAGACAGGAGGTACTGCAGTTCAGACGAGGGTAACAAAGATAAGTCAAAATTTCTCTACAGCATTTAGGTTGAATGGTAAAAGTTATGTGTTGGAACTCGCCTATTGACACCGAATGGGTGCACCTAGCGTACCTGCAACAGAAAGGGCCACAATCAATTAACTAACAGGTCACTAGTTATAATGTGAAATATGTACAAAATACTGGTGGGAGATACTTACGTGTAGCACAAGTAATTTGTGAGACACTGGAAGGCATCACCTGGAAATATGTTTTCATCCCAAAGAACATGATAATGCACAGAACGAGCCATACCCTAAAAGGATGGACAAAGTTAGCGCTCATAACACAAGTGGAGAGATTTTAATTGGGTACAGAGAATAGACCTGAGTTGGTCCATTCCGGCTAAACAGGTAGAAGCCAAACCCATCCGGACGGTGTAAATCTTCAATCACAGTTCCTGAAATCAGATAAAGCCTTGCAGTGATGTTGCATCCAGAGACAATGCTTAGGGTTCAATGCACAGTGACCAAGTCATTTAACAACTAACCAGGCAACAGTTTTCCTCGACAAAAAAATGTTTCATCATCATACTTATCAACGAAAAACCGTGTATGATGATGCTTTTCGAGCACCACATAAGTTACAGCAGGGTTATAGTCAGCTTCCAAATAGCTACATGCCTATGACAATGAAACAAAATGTCACTTCACACAAACAAAATGGACGTTAATCACAACACTGGAAAAAAAATTAAAACAAGCTCACCTTTTTTATGGCAGTAAGTTCTTGCCACATCACCTTGTAGAGCTGCCCATTGCTCACAGCATCCCTGGAATATGCACACCCATCAGTAACAAAAACAAGTAGCATGAGTATCTAAATTTTGGCCGAAATTATATATTTTGCACACAGAAACTTTACGTTTAAAAATGTTATGGGTATATTTCTGACCAAAAGTACAAAGACCATAGCACCAAATAGAAAGTCACAGACCCAGACCTGTAAAATATGATCCTTTGAGGCTTACATCCGTTTGCTCTTTTGAAAGAAATTAGATGTTTGCTGCATGTGCAAGGTAACTGACTGAGAAGGCATCCTGACTCGGTATCATATTGAGATGTTAAAGAGTCAATAAAATTCATACATGATCATCCCACCAGCTGTTGCGCCTGTTTCCAGAGGGGCTTGAAAAAGATCCTGTATCAACTCTTGGCATCGGGCTTGCAGACCAGCTAATGCAGCGTAGTTGGCAACCTCTGGCCAGTCTTGAGAAGCAACAACCTACATGAAAACTGTCATCACAAAGGGATAAAGGTCCATATCGGTATCAATCTGGCATCTTGAATGCTGGATGCACTTACAGCTGCAATCGAGTGATTAGAAACCTTTTCAGGATGCATGACATGTGCACCAAATATAATAGTTGGTACGTCACCAACACAGGGTAGCCTTCTTGTTAAAGTATCATTAAGTATAGTATTTTTTCCTCCTACCTACAGTATCAAAATAATATTATCTTACTTGCATAACAATCTAGACAAAATTGTAAAGCATAACAAACCTTAACGTTGATTTTAAGAGCAACATGCACAAGATACTGCTTGCATGTCTTTCGTTGCTTGACTGTCTTTAGAACATTTTTTGCAAGGCAGCACTGAGACACCAGCCCAATCTCGGTCTCGCACATTCTTTTTATAGTGCCTGAACAACGACAGGAGTATTACTAATAGCTATTAAGCAGTGAATGCTCAAGCATGTTTTGAAGTTGGAAAAAGGTACCGTAAAGAGAATCTTTCTTGTTCGGCAATATTACAATCAGCAGGTCAAGTTCTTTGCCCAGCGGTCTAAGCTTCTCCATGACATTCAAATAACATGACTTGATAGCCGATTCTACATGCTGAGGTGGATAAGTTACTACAGGAAGAACAGGATCAACCGAAAAGTCCTACATTTTGTGTGAGAGAGAGCATGAACAGTCAAGGACACATAATAGTCAGAATCAAAAAGAAGTTATAATCAATGTCTGTATTCAAGTAGAAACTTACAATCCCGGATGCTTTGCACATAACAGTTAGCTCATGACAGAAGCTTCTAATGATTCTTTCCCCCACATCCGAAGAGAAGTTCACACATGTCCAGTTGCTCACTCTCCCACAGTTAAACATTCTCTGCAGGTAAAGGATTAGTAAACAAACTAATTTAAACCATTATGCAATGCCTACAATAAGATATGTAAAAGTAACACAAAAAATGTGAAATTATATATATTAAACAGTATTTATGACAAGTCACATACCTTGCGGACCATATTCCATCGAGCTTCCTGTGGGAGTATTTTTTTGTGCATGCCTTTATCATGGAATTTAAGCTAGCATAAAGATACAAAAGTCAACCTTGCAGTCATAAAATATGAAATGAATGAGAAATCAGCATATATGCTCCAATGCTTCACTAACATTCTCTTACACATGGGGGGGGGGGGGGAGCACA
>LAPY01001258.1:101831-128671 GCA_000970635.1 Eragrostis tef
TAGAGATGTGAAAATGATATGAGTAGATTCGTATTGAAATATGATTTCATAAAAGTACACTTTAGCTATATTTTATAAATATTTTATAGCAAAAAGTATTAGTCAAAATTGTTATTTTGTGTCAACAACGATAAATTTTTTGAAACAGGATGTACTGGATTTGGTGTGCTATATAACTGTGTTTGTTCGCTCCTATCTAATGTGCTGGATGCTAGTTTCACTTTCATCCTGGTGGTGTATCTCATAAGTGTTTATTAATGGATAACAACAGAAACTGGAATCTGTTAGTTTGGAACATTAGAGGTAACTCACAGCCCAAATGGGATGCAATTCGTGCTAAAATAGCTGCAAGGACTTGTCATGTTACCTGCCTGCAAGAAACAAAGAGGGACTATTTTGATAATTAGGCTGTTTGGCAGGCTGTAGCTACGGTTGCAGAAAAATAACTACGAACACTGTAGCTGCTGTAGAAATACTGTAGAGGCTGCAGAAGAAATAACTAAAACATTATAGCTGCTGCAAAACAGCCGCTGTAAAGCAGCCAAGCGAACAGGCTGAATGCTTACCTGAGTTGTATTGCACTACTCAGCTCCTTTGTTGTATCCACGGGTCTCAAAGTTAACTTTGCTAAATCTTTCTTGGTGTTCATAAACATCACTAATGACAGAGCTTCTCATCTAACAGGTACCTTTCTTTTAGATAATGGGTAAAAAACGTTCCGGCCTTCACCTCCGAGAGGCTAGAGCCACAAGCGAATTATTACAAAGTTCGCAGCACTTTCGTCTGCCACACACCACATGATAGAAGAAATAAAACACTAATTGTTTGGATGATCGACATGTCTAAAACATAAGCCTATTACTAAATCTCCATCTATGGTGGGCAAAAATCTGCATAACCGTAGTCTCCAAACTACGGCACGCCGTCTTCATTATCTCTTTGTCTTGATCACACTTTTGGAGAAGCGATCAAGACCGAAGCTAATATGTTTTCCTGTATAGTACCTGCATATATGTTTTAAGTGGAGTGCCATCAAAGACTACATCATTCCTACTTTGCCATATAGCCTAACATAAAGCAGAAGCTTCAACAAGTGTTGTTTCTTTAATTTAACACCCACCCCTACTAACCAATCCCCAAACATGTAAGAGACACTGTTAGGTGATCTTAAATCAAAAGTAAAATGAACTATTCTTCAAAAAAATCTAGTATAATGACACTCGAAAAAGAGATGTTAAATCGTTTTATCTTGGTTACATAAACCGCATTTCTTACTCTCCTTCCAGTTACGTCTAGTTAGATTATCTTTGGTAAGTTATACAAGTACCTTAGCGTGCACAGTTGGGGCCATGCCTGCCACTGGGACAACAAGGCCTTCCTTCAGCGACTTCCTCCCACTCATTTGTAGACTACTCTCTCCGTTCCGTAAAGCATGTCGCTCTAGTAAAAAAAAATTCCCCGAAAAGTTGTCGTTCCGGCGGATTAACCAGGAGGCAGTCGTCCCAACCTTATCTTATCCTGGGAAAGGGCCAAAAAAAAAATTCACCTCGTCCTCTCCTCCACACACAGGCAAACCCGGATCTTGGAGACCCCTCTCTCCCTGGCAGATTCTGTCGATCTCCATGGATACTTATCTTTACCATACTTAAAAAACGCAGTTGGTGGGGGTCGTGGTCGTTCGTTGGTGGTCTCATGCCCACCCGCCTCCAGGTCAGGCAGTGTGCGCCGACAAGTGGGCCACTCCTCCACTCGTGACTTGCCCGTCGGTCTTGGTACAAAAAAACAAAAGAGAAAACGAGAAAAATCGCCTCTCCTAGCTCGCCTCCGATCCAGATTGGAGCAGAGCTCTCCGCCATCCCCGTACGGGCCGCTAGGCCCTTACCTTGGGAATGGTAGTGGTGGGGCGGGCGTCCGCCGTTCCATCCTCGCAGCCATCGCTGCCGTCCCCTTCGCCGCCGACATCCCGGCTTCAATCCCCTCGTCACGCAGATGGCCACGTCCTCGTCGCTCTTGGCGTCTCGAGCCGGCGGGAAAGGGAGTGCCCGCTGGAGCCGTCCCAGATGTTCGCTGGAGTCGGCGAGGGATTTGACGCTCTGCTCCTTCAGTTCCAATTTTCATTACCATACTTAAAAAACGCAGTTGGTGGGGGTCGTGGTCGTTCGTTGGTGGTCTCATGCCCACCCGCCTCCAGGTTCGAAATCCACGACCCGCGCTGCCTGTAACTTCTGGAAAGTGGAAACCACGCTTGCTGCTCAGAATAAAACTAGGTCAGTGCTCAGAAATATTTAGCCCGAGAAGAGAGCCAGGAGCAGAAATTCTGACAAGCTATGGCTCACGGTCATTCAGTTTACCGAGAAGCTGAGATTGCCAGGAGCAGTCATCCAATTCATCAAAGTTCTGCTTGTTGAGTTTATGTCTCAGAAGCGCTGTCACAAAGGTCCTGGTAGACTGGCACTATTGTTTTGCAAAGAAAATCTGAGGCCTTTTGTTTAAATAATGTACGATTTACAATTCCTTTTACCATTGTTCTGGTAAGTGTGCTGAAGTTTGCATTGACAACACAGTTGGAGTTGTGTTTAGCATGGGCTAGAGCACCGGGCAAGAACTTGCAATAAACCAGGTGGGTTGTATGCAGGTAGCTATATAAAATAATTGGAGAATAGCGGTACATGGATTCTGTAAAAAAAAAGGACTTGGTGCCTGAGATTATTTCTTTAGTTATTGCTTAGGGATGTCCTTTTTACTTTGCAGAGCTATGAGATGGTGAGGGATGGATGAACATGATAATTATTTATAATTAGATCATTTTTATGTGAGCAGACGATGCAATAAGCACCGGCCATGATTTTTTTGGACAATACTATATTGAAATTCTGATGATCGTTTGTTGATATGTCCAGGATCATTTTGAGTTGGTTCGATTTGATTTCAAGTTTTCAACTCACTTGGTTCGGTGCAAAAATGTCATTCCTGTAGACTCAGACTATTTTTTTCTTCATTGTGATTGATATACTTCCACTAAATAGTGATGATCCGTGGCAGAGCACGGGCATTGAACTAGCAAAACTAAACAAGCTAGGTGATGCAAGCAAGCTAAAGCAACCTACACATAGAAAGCACTCTAACAAGCAAGTCTAATAGATATAAAGAGAACAACTTAGCAAGCAATTCTATCGAGAAAACAAATCAACCTATCAGGCATATCAAAGACAAATGCGAAAATGTAAATGCGAGTAAGTAAATGAGATAGGAGAAGGAATCCTTATGAAGTTTTTCCATGGTATCAGTTGGATGACGCCTACTCCTAGTCCACGTTGGGTTACTCCCGTCAGAGTTTCGACCAAGGTTTGCAATACCGTTTTGACCGGAAAAACCAAGCCAGACCGGTATGTCCGGTTACCGCGAAAACCGGAAAAACCGGTAGAAAACCGGTACGAAATCCAAATGACGAGATTTGAATCAAAAAATGTCGAAAATTTTCGGTAAACCGGTCCTGTTTACCGGTAAACTGGACGAAAATTCCGGTAAACCGGACAAGAATTTTGGTAAACCCGGTTTAGGGGAAAAATGAAAAAAATTGAAAATTTCATAAAAATGAAACAAAAAATATGTAAAAAAAACTAGATGCAATTTGCAGCCCAATGGTGGAAACGAAACATGCAGATTCGATCATTTCATTTGTCAAAAAAATCGAGAAAGTTTGCTGGTTCATAAAAGGGGTTTTTTCTTTTTTTTTTCCTTCCTTATTCTACATTGAAACTTTCTCGAATTTTTTGCCATACAAAACGATCGAACCTACGTGAATGGTTTCCACCATTGGACTGCAAATTTGATCTAGTTTTTTTTACGTATTTTTGTTTCAAATTTTGTCAAATTTTCAATTTTTTTAAAAATTTGAAATGAAAAACCGGACTACCGGGTAAACCGGACCGGACCTGTTTTTCCTGTTTTCGCGAAAACCGGTCTGGTTTACCGCGGTAATGCAAACCTTGGTTTCGACTCCGTCCTTCCGCTCGATGGCGATCCCTTCTAAAGTACTCTTAACCCTCCGAGTGATGACGCGGACACGTCCTGGCGGCAACTCTGGATACTCCTCCAAGGGTAAAGATCCGCACATGATGCGATCCAAAGGACGCTATCTCCTTGAAGCTTCTTTCGACGGTGAAGCTCGAAAACCAGATACAAACTTGGTGATGACATATAACCGGTCTAGATCTTGCCACAGACCAAGAGTACGAGCTCAACTTGAATCCCTCAAGTTTACACTAGCCTAGAGATCAATAGATGCACACATATTACTCTCTCAAAACACTAAGATCATTCTAAATTTCTCTTAAGTGCTCTTCCTCCTTGCTTTTGACTTTTCTCTGGTATCCTCATCTGTTCCAACGACCAAGAGACCCTCAAAGGATGGACAACTAGCTCTTTATAGGCTCTCTTCACAAAACTAGCTGTTTGCCCAAACACAGTTTGTCAAAACAATCACCGTATCATACGGTGACTATGACCACCGTATCATATGGTAATCATTTCTCTCAGCCTTCCCTACTGCCTTCACTGTGCTTATAGTCACCGTATCATACGGTGACCTTTCTTCTTTCAACTTTTAGCAACTGCCAAGTCTTTGAAAAACATATCGTGCCCCATTGTATCATACAATGACTGGACACCCAGATGAATCGGTGACTGAACTAGAGACTCTTCTTTCTCTTGATTTTCTGCATGTAGGCGCCGTATCATACGGTGACTACCACCGTATGATGATGACCCTTTCTCTTCATCTTCGTAGCAACTGCCAACTCTCTGAAAGTCATACGGTGCTCACCGTATTATATGGTGACTAGACGCCTCTGATCAGTCGGTGATCATCCAGAGAACTCCAATCTTCTGTAGTCACCGTATCACCATCATATCATATGGTGGTCTCTAACAAGCTGAAATTTGATCTTCTTTTCGATCCTCTACTTCAACTTGCTTCAAACTTGGTCTCTTATTTTCTCTTCTGCCACCCTAGCCTTCTAAGAGACTCACAATACCTCCAATGATCTTTACAATTAGTGTGCTCTAAAAGAAACTACTCGAACCCTTTTGATAGTCCGGTTTTTCCTATGGAGTCAAGATAACATCTAAGCAAGCAACACATGCTTGGATCCAGCATGTCCTTAGTCTTGATCTAATCATCTTCACCGTGACTCCATGAATCGCAATGTCCGAGTTGACGGGGCAACTAATCATTGAGATAATCAATAGAGAAAGGGGCATTTACAAAACAGCCATCTTTTCAAACTCTAGTCGTGTTTTCACCATTCGTTTTTTGATTTTACGATTTTACTATCAGTTTTCAAAAAACGATGGTGATCTTGCAAAATAATTTTGCGATTTTACCATCAGTTTTCAAAAAATTAATGGTAATCTTACGAAATCTGAAAGCAATCAATGATGATCTTGCAAAATCTAAAAATGGATGGTGAAAACACAATTAGAGTCTAGAATCATAGTTAAAACACTATTGTTTCATAAGAAAAAGGTTGGCGTAATCCTCTATCGTATGTAATCATAGACAACAACCTACATAAAAATTGTTAGTTACACGTAATATGATCATCTAATCACATAATTTGTCTCATTTTATATTGGATCAATTCATCTGCTAGCACTCATAAGACGGACCATCCAAGAAACACCCTTAACGAAAGCGCCATCCAGGTAATGCGACTCACTATAGCTTCATCAACCTTCGCAGCATAGCATTTATGTGTTTTGAACCATACACGGTCATGAACAATGACTACGCTCCTCTTGCACAACAATAAATGTGAGTACTTGATTGTTTTAAACACTTTGGACAAAAATATTTAATTCATTGTAGGGATTATTTTAGAGACCACAAGATAACTAGTAGTCATATTCATATGTCACAAATAACATTGATACAGATATCTCAATTTATAGAAACAACAGATATCAAATTGAATTAAATAATGTTGTTCAAAGTGTTAAATTATTACTCTCTTCAGTTTAAATTGTTAACACCGTTAACCTTTTGAATTACGTTTGACCGTTCGTCTTATTCAAAAATATTAGCTTAAATATGTAAAATTATAAGTTATATTTTAATTTCTTTTAGTAATAAAACTAACTATAACAGTCTATAATAATTTTTAAAATACTTTAAATAAAACAAATAATTAAATATAATAAAAAATGGTTAAACGTCAATAATTTAAAACCGAAGGGAGTATGCGATGTGCAAAGCGGGCCCGCCTCCTTGACAAGGGACCGAGTGGGCATTCGTCGCCGCGTCGGCAGCTGTCGAGCCTGCCTCGCTCGCTCCCTCGCGCCATTCTCCCGCCTCGCTGCTCGCCTCTCGTCCTCGCTCGCGCGTCCAGCTCGGGCCCGGTGGACCTCTGAAGGCGATGCCCTTATGGTGGTGTCTCCGGAGGCGGTCCAGGTCGAGGACCAAGCGCAAGGATAACGAGCCTGCGCCGGCGGCGGCCTTCTCGCCGCGGCACTCCGTCGACGCCCACCCCNNNGGCCGAGGGCCGGTAGCCTCGAGTCGCCGCCGGCGTGGCGGGGAGCGGATATCGCCGGCCGCGGCACGCGATGCTGCGGCGGGTCGGAGGGCGCTGTGCTGGGACAAGGTTTTCCGCTCGGCGCCCTCGCAGGTGGAGGCGGCGGCGCGCGGAGGCGGCGCGTCCCCTTGTCCGTGCGTGTCAAGCGGAAGCTCGTCGGAGTCAGACGACGCGGTGGACCACAGGTATTTTTTTTCGTTGACGGTCACGTGCCGCTTTCCTACCATACTCTGATTCCTAGCGTAGTAGGCATGTTTTAGCGATTGCAACATTACGTCCATGAAGCCGTGTGTTTTCCTGTGATGTGTGCGATTTATCATTTAGTGGTTCCTGAGTCTAGTGCGACTGCGACGACCAAGAGTGGGGAGTGAGGTTTCGCACCAACTTCGGCCTTTGACCTCTACGGCACTTGTAAATTCCTGCCGGCCGGGCACACGGGAGTCAAGGCTGTTAAGGTGCAAAAGCGTGTCATCTGTGAGAAATTGTTGCAGTGTTCCTTTGACTAGTCACTAGTCATTGTTTGTTTTTGCAACAAATGGTGCGCATGGGTTATCTGGTCTAAACACATGGAGATCATAGCTTAATTTTCTTTACATTCTCAAATATCCCACACGAAATATCCATGTCACTGCTAAGAACTATTATTAGGGCCCCAGAAGTAACCGCAATTTCAATGTATATTTTTTATGGTGTTAACCAGTCCTGTCTTTGCGTTTTGAGACTTCTTTTATTTCTTTTCATATATCAAAGTTATTGTTCATTTCTTATTTTTGTTTGTACTTGTTTCCCTAGACAATCTGCTATCACAGTCACATTATGTTTTCTGATATTCACCAACCGTTGGGCAATATCTAGGTGTGCAGATCCAGTTATCTATCCTGGAGCAAGAACTATACCACATACGCATAAGCGCGTAGCCGATGAGACACCTCTCATCTCATCTAGTGAGCACCATAAGTTTCCAGAGCTGACTATCGCCAATGAGACAGAAGTTAATTTGCAAAGCTTTGGAGCTTCAACAAGTGGTCCTTCTTCACGTGGTAGAATGTTACATGAGGATACACGCGGGCCAAGAACAAGGAGTCTTTCCCCTAGACCAAAAGGGAATGTTTTTGCTTCCAGCTACGCAAGTCCAGGAGACTTTGGTTTTGGTCAATGGTCAACGGTTAAAAGGATGGATGATCTGAAGAGCCGGTCTCAACCCTTGCCTCTTCCTCCAGCTCCTACGGCTTGGTTCCCTGTTCCTTCATCACCCAATTCGTCTAGACAATCTCAATCACAGTGGAAAAAGGGGAAGCTGTTAGGTAGCGGTACATTTGGTCAGGTTTACCTTGGATTCAACAGGTATGAAGGCTTTATGTATCATTATTAAAATACACATAAAAAAGTTCAGTTCGGGTTCTTCATTACTTGGTAGATATCTTTTCTAGCTGAGCTTGAAGATTAAAAAATAATTGAGTAACTAACTCATATTAAACGAACTTGTGTATCAAAGTCAGCTGATACTGTTGTTGAAGTTTTTTCAGAGATTATAACTCTGTAACACAGTTTGCTCGTTAGCTGACTTTTTTGCCCCAAGTGACATAGTAGTACAAAAAAAGAGGGTTGTTTTACTAATGCTATAGTATGTGCTTGACATGATATTATGTGATTGGCATTAATCGTATTTTACATAGAGAAAGTGGGCAGCTGTGTGCAGCCAAGGAGGTACAAGTTATTTTGGATGATTCAAACTCAAAAGAACGCCTCCGGCAATTGAACCAGGTCATTTTCTTTTCCTATTTAATTGATAAGTTTCCAGTTGAGGAAAAGCAATTGAGCCGATCCTGTTGATCGGTTTAGTAACTTTATTACCATTCTTGTATTCACAGGAAATAGATATGCTTAGACAACTCTCACACCGAAATATTGTGCAGTACTACGGAAGTGAATTGGTAAGTTCATGTGGCATCGAATAACTGTATAATTGTACCATTTGTGGACCTTGTGGTTGCAACATCTTAGAATTTATCCATTACACATATGTTTTTTTAATCATATACAAAACAATTAATGTTCCCTATTCTCTTTTCATTTTTTTCTTGTCCTTTAAACATTTTCCTAATTGTTTCGCAATGATGGCACTTCCATCTCAAGAAGGAAAAATTGACTTTAGGAATTAAGTCCACAAACTTTGTTCTTGAAGTGATGAATGCTGATTATGCTTATTCTGGGCAGACTGATCGGACACTATCCATCTATCTTGAGTATGTTTCTGGAGGTTCAATCCATAACTTACTTAGAGATTATGGTCCTTTTAATGAACCTGTGATTCGTAACTATACTGGGCAGACTGATCGGACACTATCCATCTATCTTGAGTATGTTTCTGGAGGTTCAATCCATAACTTACTTAGAGATTATGGTCCTTTTAATGAAACTGTGATTCGTAACTATACTCGGCAAATCCTCTGTGGACTCGCCTACTTGCATAGTAGGAAAACTGTGCACAGGTAATGTAAATCATATTGCCCTGTTGTTATTGTTCCACGGTCAAATTTTGAATAAACAGTCAGTGAATCACTTCATAATGCATTGTTTGGCAGAGACATAAAAGGAGCAAATATACTTGTTTGTCCATCTGGTGAGGTCAAACTTGCTGATTTTGGCGTGGCTAAACATGTATGCAGTTTCTATTCATTTTCTTCCTCCCAGCAGTTTTTGTTTGTGTGCTTGTGTCCAGTAGCATTATTCAAACCTCACTCACCCGCACACAGGCATGAAACTCCTCTAAGCCAGCGAGTTGTGTTTGTAGACATCTCGCTCCCTGTTAAGTTTGAGAGTGGTCGAAATTTCTTTTGTGGACCGCATCGGGTCTTAGAACTTTTTATTTGTGTCAAGCGCTGGTAATCATATTCTGAACAATACTAAATAAAAAATGGCTCTAATTGCTAGTCTCTTCTTCCGGTGAAAAAGCCAAAGGGATCTGAGTTTTTCCCTCCTGTCTCACGTTGTTGCTTATGTTCAAGCAGATAACATCTTTTGTTGAAATACGTTCTTTCAGAGGAAGCCCATACTGGATGGCTCCCGAGGTATGCTGTTTCATATCGATGAACTTTGGAGAGCTTTGATTCTACATGTGGTTTCCAACTCCAAGAACGATTGTGTAAATGACTTCAACTGCTGCAGGTTATAATGAACAAAAAAGGGTACAGTCTTGAAGTTGATATCTGGAGCCTTGGGTGCACAGTTATTGAAATGGGGACGGGAAGACATCCTTGGCATCAATACGAAGATGTATGTCCTCACATTGTGTTATACTTTGGAAATATTTCCATCCCAATCTGATCAGTCACTCCAAATTGATAAAATAACTAGTATACGCTTCATATTTTTCTGATAGTGAGGCTAAATACCTTTTTTTTTTCAGGTACCTGCAATGTTTAAAATAGCTTACAGTAAAGATATACCAGACGTCCCAGAGAGTTTTTCTAATGAAGGAAAGGATTTCCTGAGTTTGTGCTTGAAGCGTGATCCAGCACAACGCCCCTCTGCGACTCAGTTGCTGGGTCACCCATTTGTTCAAAACTACTCAGCAATAAGAGCGACCAAATGCAATATCGCTCAGTTGAGAAATGGACTGTCTTCACAGCAGAGTCATGCCAGAAAAAGGTGACTCGCCTGTTTTTTTTTTCCCAGAGATATTTACTTCTTGTCCAAATATATTTTCTAGTCATTTGATGTTTTCTGCAAGGATCCTTTATGGCATTTTAAATAGTTTACTTGTTTCTTTGCTTTATTCAAGCACCAAAAGAAAAAAGGGCATATATTTTCTAGATTTTCATACCGGATTTTAGGTTTGTGGGTCTGTGCTTTATGGACCTGTTATAATCTTTTCATTACAATGAACAATACTCTGTTGCGCCAAAAGAAAATGTATGGCTACCTTTTTGTTGCCTTTCTTCTCCTATACCATTAGATGATTGGTGCAGGAATAAGTGCATTTTTTCTATTTTCTGTCACATAATGATAATATATATTCATATTTGTGGATATATTTTGACTAGATGACAACAGTTTCCTGTTACCGTGATAACAATTTATATTGTTTTTAGGCATTAATTTGAAATAGCAGCACTACCCTTTGTCATGGAGTTATTCGGCAGAAACCTAAGTGTATGTTAAAAGTTGCCATTTGCATCTTTTTTTGTCTCTTAAGATAAAAATACGTGAGAAAACCAAAATGTGTGTTTATACGCATGATTAGACGACCACTGGAATGGAGGTATCATATATATTGAAGATGATTCAATTAAGGTAATGAATCAGTTAGGGGATTTCTTATGCGTGTTGTATTAGAACAAGGGGTTAGCACAGAGTTACAAGATAATATACCAGGTCACATACTGTTTTACACATAATCCATAATTCAGAAATACAAGAAGCCTGAACATAGTGTCTTTACTTCTCTCTTTTCTAAGACGTCTAAATATTTAATCACTAAATATATTTTAACATGAGCCTATGCCTTAAATTTGGTTACAGTCCTGCAGAGAACCTTTGTCAAAGAGAAGCATTGCTCCTCTTTGGGACATCAAAGGACAAAGCGCGCGAGATTTTACAGGGTTTTCCACAGCTCATCCTTCACCATCAGGCAAAGCCTCCAGGTACAGAAATCCCCATTTGGCGACCATATTTTCATCCACCCATCTCAGCATGGTGATTAGTGACATCTTATATTATCCTGCAGCAGCCGTATTGATGCTAGGAAAAACATGTCTCTCCCAGTGTCCCCATGTTCAAGTCCATTACGGCAGTTCAAGCAATCCAATTGGAGTTGTCTTCCCTCCCCATCGCATCCGGTGCTTTCCTCAGGACTGGCAACCTATAACCGTGTCAGTTACATGCAAACCCCGATAACACAAAGCACTGCAGTGCATGATGATCCTTGGCATGACATGATTCAGAGAGCTCAGAGCCCATATGGCTCCCCGAAGAGGTCGTGATACCGATCTGTTTGAGTTTTAGCAATATTGGGTTGTTGCTAATATTTATCACGACAACATAAGGGAATCTAGGAGAAGTTTGTGGCGATAAATCTTTTGTAAATACTCCCTTAGGAGTAGGATTCTTGCTATAATGGCATTGATATACTTCTTTGTGTAGCTGAAATAGGTGGATTTTCGCCCTTGTGGGCTATTGATGATTGTCTACTATCTGCAGGTTTAACTGGTTGTTACATATTCTGTATAGGTTAGAACTTCGAAATATGCTTGAAAATGATGTTATGATGCAGACTTATTTTCTGGGTATAAGAGTCCTTTCTCTTTTATTTTTTCATTTCAAGATATATGTTATCTGAATGTTCTTTTCCCTTTACATGCCGATGTCGTGACTGGAAGCAGTTCCGCTGCCGTACTGCCCCTGCAGTGCAGTCACTGACATGCGGGCCAGGCAAGAGCACGGGGCCACTGTCAGTGACAGGCACGGCAGGGGCAGAGAATCCCTGCGCGTCGTGACTAGTGAACTATGAGCCTTTTGACCAGACCAGTCTTGTGACCCACATTATATATATTTTTCTTTCAATTGTCGGACTGGATTTTCCTTTTCCATGGGTAATTAAATTTTATCTGGTTATTCAGAGGGGAAACTTGATTATTGTAGGCAACTCTCATATTCTTCCACGCGGATATACAATTTGTGACTCACATTATTCTTGCTGGGCTCATGATGCTAGAATCCAACATTATGTTTTATGCTCCGAACTTATTTTCCTGCTCAGTCAATGCCAAAACAGATAGAGATTATGATCTAATCAACAGAAATGCTTGAATTAGGAATCATGCCACGAATCCGTAATAATATCCTACATCATAACATATAAAAGGGAAAATATAACAGCCCTAAGGTTTTGAAAAGATTTTTTTGAAAAAAAAATGTGCGGTGAGCAGGGTTCACCAAACCGACGGTAACCGGTCCGGTTTTCACGGTCGGTTTTTGAATTTAAATTTAAATAAATTTGAAAATTTAATGAATTTTGTCCGGTTGGTCATCGGTTTTGGTCGGTTACTGACCGGTAACCGGACTTATCGGTCCGGTCCGGTTCGGTTGGTTTAATCGGTAAGGGAAACCTTGCCGGTGAGCGTGGATCGAACACGCGACCTTCAAATCTTCAGTCTGACGCTCTCCCAACTGAGCTATCCCCGCTTTGACGTTGTAAGACCAAATAAAGATTTAAATTTGTATATCATAATAAACGATCTGATCGCACATCGAATCAGTCCGAATCCTAGCCTCATGTGACGCAATCCATGCGACCACGCGGCTGATACGGAGACATGCATGATGAGCCGAGGTCGCCTCGCCAGTTCAAAGGCTTATGCACATGACGCCCTTTATAACCTGGTCCCTGCGTACGATCCCAACCACTTGGTGCTGTGTCTTGTTGGGAGCTTCTTTCCGCATTGTGCCTGCGCATTTCCTGGAGACCGGAGCTGGTCCACAGTGCCGAAGAGTTGTTAAATGCGATCAAGGAAGATTCCCGCTTCGAGTGCAGCAGAAAATGTGATGCGGTTAGAAATCTGAAAACAAGGTGCCCGTTCACCGTGCCCAGATGGACGATTCATTGTTTTCTTATCTATACAGAACAGTTGGAAAGATTCTTGCTGTTTTTTGCGCTAGCAGATACACACGTATAACACATGAGAAGAAGAAAGAAAGCTCCTTTGGAGCACTGAAAAACGTTCGATATTATGCACATGAATCGACATTACCTTTTCTCACAATATAATGATGGAAAGAGCTTATACTTCAACAACGAGGCAAGTCATTTCAACTTCACTTGCCGAGAGACTACGGATACCATTTTTTTTAAAGAAGAAACTACGGATACAATTTGATTGATCTTTTTGTAAGTGCAGTTTTATTTGATTAGGAGATTCAGACTACAAAGTCGAGTTTGTGAAAAATCTTGTTAACCGAAGACCCTAATATCGAAGAATAGATTTAATGAAGCAAGTGTCAAAGCTCTAATTCTAATTACCTTTTCAGTTTTAATTGATGAAGCAGAAAAAGTAAGTAATTATCAGTACTCGTACTTCTATAGTGTCACTACGATAGGTGCAGAATCAGCAAACCCCATGACTAAAATTTGTTTTAATTATAGTACGGACCAACATTTATTTTATTGATTCATCTTGTTAATTTGATGGAGCATCAACCATCGTGAAAAGGACCAAACCTGATGAAAACTATCATAATTTGTACATGAATTATTGTCCTGTCACTGCACAAGCAATGCGGCGACCACAAGCCATAATCATACGCCCCATTCTAACAACAGTTAACTCCCAATTATGAAGATTATGAGAGAGGAAAGCGAACGGCACAAAAGAAAGAAAAAGGGTGAAGAAAAACACGATCTGGAAATATTTATTTAGTTCCCTGGAAGACCACCAACCCCACACATCCTCTCAGTTGCCCATAAAGAACTGGAGGGAAACGGCATGGAATTTAAAACCCAAATAAATATAAGACGGATAAAAGCAAACGAGAGAAGAAAATGAGACGTCAAAATAGAAGCAGCAGCAATAATCATTCGATCTTGAATCCTTGATCCACCGCGCGGAGGAGAAAGAGAAAGATATGCGCAGCCGCACCACCACCGCGCGCCGCCCGGCGCATCGCGCGCATTTGTTAATTCTACACATCGGCCTCTGCTCTGCGGCCGCCACGCCCCGCGCACATCTGCTGCCCTGCCCGGCCCTGCTCCGCTCTGCTGTTGCTGCCGCCGCGGCCGCGTGCGCATCACTGGAAAGATGGGCCGGTGGGGACGCCCCTCCCCTCCTTGCCCGCGCCATGAATGAATGATGCGCCTTTTCTTCATTCATCCCTCTGGTTCAGCTCGCCACCCTGCCTCCTTTCTGCCTCCTCTGTCCATGCTCTGCTGCTTTCTGCTTCCAGAGTAGCCAGGTGTTGTTGCGTAGGCTAGGGAGCAGCATCGTCGGCGGCGATGGCGAAGGAGACGGAGTACTACGACGTGCTCGGCGTCAGCCCCGCCGCCTCCGACGACGAGATCCGCAAGGCCTACTACATCAAGGTCATACACTGTCCTGTTCTTCATGCATGTTTTCATGTTCAGTGCGCACCTTCTTGGTTTCTAGTAGAGTAGAGTAGACCACAACAACAAAAAGAATGTGTTTTTGGTTCATTTTTGTCTATATGAGATAAGATGAGAATGGGAACGCATTTCCAACTCGTTTCGATTCCATCTATTTCTTCAGGCGAGGCAGGTGCATCCAGACAAGAATCCAAACGATCCCCAAGCGGCCGAGAAGTTCCAGGTTAGTACTGCCACCGTGCAACTTAAATTCAATCGTGTGTACCATGATTTCGTGGAGTGGATTGGATGTGTGTTGTGCTGACCAGCTGATTTTTTGCTGTGGATTGGATTCCTAGGCTCTTGGAGAGGCCTACCAGGTGCTGAGTGACCCTCTGCAGAGAAAGGCCTACGACGGCTACGGCAAAAACAGCATATCTAGGTAGGTACCCACTTGAAATGATCATTATATTTCGTAATATCAGCAACACTTGAATCTTGATTTTTTTTCTCTCACGTAATATGTGCACCAATCTGGATGTTTACTACCAAATTCAGGGATAACATACTGGATGGCACAGTGGTCTTCACTCTTCTTTTCGGAAGCGAGTTGTTTGAGGATTACATTGGCAGTCTTGCAATGGCAACGATGGCTTCCTCCGAGATGACAAGCGACAACAACAACCCCGAAAAGCTTCAGGATAGCCTCAAGGTTAGTGGACTGAATAAGCAGGCTCTATCTGTGATGGATGCCAAACACCAATGTCATCTTTTCTTTTTGCAATATTGCGCTACTGAAAATATTGATATGATTTGATTTTATATGACAAGAACGTGCAAAGAGAAAGAGAAGAGAAGCTAGCCAGATTCCTAAAGGATTTCCTCTCACAATATGTCCGTGGCGACAGGGAAGGATTCACTAATTGTGCAGAATCCGAGGCAAAGAGGCTCTCCAGCACATGTCAGTCTTGTGATCCTTGAACCTCGATCAGTCCATTTCTTTGCATCTGTTTTCTGAAAATGTTACATCTAACTCAATTGTGAAATGTCTACTTGCAGCATCTGGACTAGACATTCTTCAGACCATCGGGTATGTATACTCCCGGCAAGCAGCAAAGGAGCTTGGCAAGAAGGCCATGTACCTAGGGGTGCCATTCGTTGCTGAGTGGGTGAGGAACAAGGGGCACCTGTGGAAGTCACAGATCACGGCGGCGAAAGGTGAAAGCTTTCTTCATACAGTAGATTCTGTTGCGCTGGTTAAACTTGCTGACTGATTAGGGGGCAAAAGGAGCAATGCAGGAGCCCTGCAGTTGCTGCAGCTACAAGAGGAAGCCTGTCGGCAGAGTGCCAAGGACAGCTGCGCCACCGAGCATGATGTTGACCTGCAGATGAGGATGAACAAGGACCTGATGATGAAGTCACTGTGGAAGCTCAACGTTGTGGACATTGAAATGACCCTTCTTCATGTCTGTGAATTGGTATGTTCCTTGAGATTTATTTTTTGTTTAATTGGAAAGTGGAAAAACTTTACAAGCCAGATGTATCTGTTGAAATGAGCACATATAACATTTAACTTGATAAGGTCCTGACTTAGAACTATCAAGATTACGAGTAGCATTATATGCCATTGCTAATTGAGGCTATCTATTGAAATGATCAGCAAGTGAGGCATATCGACTTGACAAGCTTCTGTCTACTTAGGTGCTAAATGAAAACAATGTCAAGAAAGAGGATCTGAAGGCCCGCGCGATGGCCTTGAAAATTCTTGGGAAAATATTTCAGGTACATTAGGTGACCTTTTCTAAACACATTTGTTTGGCATGTGCTACATTTTGAGGTACACCGGTGCAATTTCAATTCACAAATGAAATATTTGGTGATTTGGAACATGAGTAGAGGGAAAAGGAGGCATTGCCAGGGCCATCTAAACAAACGATACTTGACGATGACATCAGCTCAGATGATAGTTCAGACGACGATGTGGCTCCAACGGTGCCTTATCGGACTCCTGCATTTACACAGGCAATTTTTCAATCATCATACACATCCATCTATTCAAATTGTTTTACGTATCGAAATCCCCACTTAGTCATATGATTGTGTGCAGGGAATTGGCCGGTTTTTTAGATGCTTATGCAACCCAGCTTATGACGTTGATGATTTTGAACCCGGAAAATGAGTGCCAAAGAATACAAGCTTGTCTTGAAGATTCGTGAGTTTAGTCAAATATGTGCTTAAAGACAAGGGGGTCATACATCAGCACCCCTTGTCTCAAGGATATATACATGTAGATGCTACTTCAGCACTGTCAAACTGAGAATTCAGACTCTCCTCTCCCGCTCTCTTATGAAACTGTAGGTGATCAGTCATCTTTTACTCTCCTATGAAACTGTAGGTGACCAGTCATCTTTTTCCTTCCTATTTTGGGAATAGATTCAGTTCAATTTTGGCAAACTTTTGTAATTGTAGATAGGTATTGATGGTGTGGGCAAGAACCCCGGTAACTCTTGTGGAGTAAATTCAGCGACCATCATAATATTAATCTTCATCGTCATTCCATCAGTGGTGTCTAGGGCTGTCAAAAAAGCTTGAGGCTCGCGAGCTAGCTCGGCTCGACCATAGTTTCCGCTCGGCTCAATCTTCTTAATGAAAAGAGCCGAGCCTCCATCCTAGCTCGTTTGTTAACAACCAGGTTGTGAGCTGCTCGCGAATAGTTTGATTAGCTCGATAGGCTCAATTACACATAAGTATCAACTTTAATTCTCTAATAAGATGGTAGTTTTTATGTTGGGAGAAGCTCGATTTATCATCAAATAAATAACCAAAGTTCACTATAGATAAAAACCATGTTCAGTGTTGGATCATGTTTTTTATTTGATTTATTTTCATCTTTGTTGACTTAGATTGATATTTTTTTTCTGCAATGTTGTTTTGTATTATGAATTTTGTGTTGTTAATAATCTAAAAAGATTGAAATCACCTATATTTTTGTCATCAAAGTTTTAATATACTTGGCTCATGAGTCATGAGACAACTTAGATCTTTATAAATGAGCCGAACCGAGCTTCTATTTTAGCTCGTTAGTCTTGATGAGTTATCGGAACAAGCTTTGATGGGCCGGGTGGTGTCCGAGCCATAGCGTGTGTTTATGGGTGTGTGGACAAACGAGCTAAAATAGAAGCTCGGTTCGGCTCCTCGAAAACATGCAGTAACCAATAGTAGAGCAGGATTTGGCGCCAACTGTGATTCCAGAAATGGAATATTATCACGTTTCTGGATTTCACTTCTCCGTTTCTTTAAATTCAAGGTTATTACACAAATTTTACAGAAAAAATGCAGGATTAAGTAGTTTTCCAAGGGTGGCTCGGATGATTTTAAGTGTGCGTGATAACATAATAAAGTAAAAAAAAGACTAAAGTAATGGCATAAATCTGAGCCAGCTTTAGTAAAAGAAAATAGATTTGTGCCATAATTAAAAATATAGATTTATGCCATAAGTAATAAAAATCAAACTTTAGTAATGTTTTATAAGCACGTATTTGTAAGGGCGAAAGAAGAACAAATTTACGAGGGGTAAAGAAGAGAAGAGGCATCCCAGAACGTATGCATCGTGACAAGTGAATGTTTGTATGATTCTTCTATGCATGTTCTGGCGATGATGAACAGCATGACTGTTGCAAACTTAATCATCACGTCTACTTTCAAACAGCCCCACTAGTAGCATAACCAACTTCGTGCAGAAGCACTTTAGGTTACAAAAAATATATTTAATGTGGACACCATGAGGCTAAAATGGGAGTACAATCGAGAAGCAGTGTTGATTCACCCCACGTCATGAAGCTTATATAACACAAATCATGTAAGCCACCTACAAAAACTATGTTAGGCTCCAGAAGCATATGGAAAGGCTGATCCCATCTCTATCATGGACCTCAAAATTAGCAGTAAAACATAACACTTTTCACATTGTCTTTAACAGCAGGAAGACACGGAACCATGGCACCACCACCATCAGAAGTGGAGGTGGCAACACTTGTTCCACTTGCTTGTGCATTCTGAGAGGGCGTGGATTCCATGTACGGGCGACCTCGTGAAGCCATAAGGCGAGCATAGTACACAGGAGGTACTGCAAAATTCAGACAACGGTAACAGATCAAATCTTCCTTTCCCTCTATAACATTTAGGTTGAATGGTAAAAGTTTCTAGTGCTGACTGACCTATTGATACAGAATGGGTGCACCTAGCGTAGCTGCAACAGAAGGGCTATGGTCAATTACAGGTTAAAAGATCTTGATGTGAAAAAGATACATGCGCATGCACGCTGGGGGGAGATACTTACGTGTAGCACAAGTAATTTGTTAGACATTGGGAAGTATCAGCGGTGAATCTATTTTCATCCCACATAATACGATAATGAACAGGCCGCGTCATTCCCTAAAACAATGGACATTAATGGTGGATATTAATTTAGAAATCAGCAGCCAAGTCAGATTTTATTCGGATATAGAAAATAGACCTGAGTTGGACCATCTCAGCTGCACAGATAAAAACCAAACTTATCTGGATGGCATAAATCTGAGTCAACCACCGTTCCTGAAATCAAATAAAGACTAACGATTGACTTTGAATTCAGACACGATGCTTAGGGTGTGATATAAAGTAATCTGATCCATCAGCAGCTTACCAGGCAATACATTTCCACTACAAGAGCACTTCAGCTCATCGTCATAATCATCAGTGAAAAACCGTGTACGATGACGCTTCTCGAGCACCATATAGGTGATAGATGGGTTATAATCAGGCTCCAAGTAGCTACATGCCTATATCAAGGGCGATAAATGTCACTTCACTAAAACAAAAATGAAAAACCCATCATAACAATGAGAAAAATGATAATCTTACCTTTTTAATGGCAACAAGTTCTTGCCACAACACCTTGTAGAGCCGTCCATTGCTCAAAGCATCCCTGGAAGGAGATATACTCAATACACCCACTAGTCAAAGAAACATGTGATACAATTTGGGTCGCATGCAAACTGTGTCTAAAATTTGGCCATAATTATGTTCTCCTTTTTCTTTTCTTTCCTTTTTTTTTGCATGAAGAACTTCACTACTAAAATTCTTGAGCCTAATTCACACCAAAATTGGTTAATTATTATTATAAGTTTCCTATGATGATAAATATTCGTGTCCCAAACAGCATTCATTTGTGACAACAGCACCAAAGAGAAATAGTCAAACAAAGACCAGACCTGTAAAATATGATCCTTTCAGGCTTCTGTCCGGTCGCTCTCTTGAAAGAAACAAGATGTTCACTACATGTTTAATAGAGATTATTCAGATGCAATCTTATTGCCTACAAATCATACCGAGGTGGTAAACACTAAAAATCACCTACATGATCATCCCGCCAGCTACGGCCCCTGTTTCACTATCATAAGGCGCTTGAAAAAGATCTTGTATCAATTCTTGGCCATGGGCTTGTAGATCAGCTAACGCAGCATACTTGGAAACCTCCGGCCAGTCTTGAGAAGCAACAACCTGCACAAAGAATGACATCATCATATACCAATGAATACAGATAGGCACCATTGCTGGCATCTTGAATTGTGAAATACACTTACAGACGCAATTGAGTAGCTAGAACCTTTTCCAGGATGGATGACGTGTGCACCAAATATGATAGTCGGTATGTCACACACACAGGGAAGTCTCCCTGTGAGGGCGTCAAGAAGTACAACGTTTTTTCCTCCTACCTACAATATCAATTTAATATCACCACGTGCATGGCCAGCAGCTGGACAAATGGTAAAGCATAACAAACCTTTACGTTGATTTTAAGGGCAACATTTGCAAGATACTGCTTGCTCGTCTTTAGTTGTTTAATTGTCTTTAGAACATTTTTTTGCAAGACAGCATTGAGAAACCAGACCAATGTCTGTCTCACATATTCTTTTAAGATTACCTGAAGAATGACAAAAGCATTAGTTATATATATTTACTAGTGAATGGATCAACAGTAAACACAGTTGAGAAAAAGTACCGTAAAGCGAGCCTTTATTGTCAGGCAATATTACAATCAGCAGATCAAGTTCTTTGCCTTGCGGTCCAAGCACCTTCATGAGGTCATGATGACATGCCTTGAGTGTACATTCTACATCGTCAGGACTTGCAGTTACTACAGGAAGCACAGAATCAACCGCAAAGTCCTACATTGAAAGAGGGCATAAGAGAGAAAGAACATGAACGGAAAAGCATATATAATAGTCACAGTCAATAAGGTTGTCTGTATACACAATTCAGATCAAGTAGGAAATTACTATTCCGGATGTTTTGCACATGACAGCCAGTTCATGACAAAAGCTCCTAACGATTTGGTCTCCCACATCTGACGAGAAATTCACACATGTCCAGTTAATCACGCTCCCACCATGGAACACTCTCTGCAAGAAAAGGATTAGTAAGAAACCTAATTTACAGCTTTATGCAATGCCTAAGATAAGATATTCAATACAAAGGTCATGTGGATAATATAACTTGGTTGACAAAAACACAAGAGTGTGAAACTACATATTCTAAAATTTTGCATAGCTTTTACAAGTCATACCTTACGGACCAGATTCCATTGGCCTACAGGTGGCAAGATTTTTACCGACATGCCATCGACACCAAATTTAAGCTGGTAAATTATATACAGCAGTCATATTTGCTGACATAAAATATGCAATAAAAACATGGAAAATCAGCATGTTCATAGAGCAAACAATTTACCCAAGGTGGGGGCAGCACACGAGCTTTAAGTGATAGAAGCTCCTTCTCAATTTCTATTCCAAACTCCTCCAGACATGGACCCTCAAAGTGGCCATCGAGGTTCATAGTCTGAGAACCAAAGACATGTGACAAAGAAGTGATGACAATATCTGATTACACACACACCAAAACATATCCAAATAGATGGTAGTCACAAAAATAGTGCATATGATGGCATCTATTGAGAAAAAAAAAACTTCATATGTTGAGTCATAAATAAACGATGAGCTGAAATATGCAGAAGAAAAATTGTGCATGCCAGTTAAAATGTCATCCTTCTATGCGTGTACCATTTCATATCCTTAATTTTTTGTGTGTGCCATGCAAAAGAGTTAGCCTGCAGCATGGCGCGAGTCAGTAGTAACAAAACAATCTGATATATGATACCATTAGCTTTGGGTCCATTTCCTTCTAAGGGTGTCCTATACAGCTTACTTCTCAACCATGCCTGGATGAAGAGCTTTTCTAAAACTTCTGAAAGATTTAAACCTATAGACACCAATTTCTCATGCTTCGAAACAAGATCAATGCATAACCAAATGTCCATCACATGAATTCACAAAGGAAAGACAGAAATGTATGAGCTCAAGAGGGCTTCAAGTACGATCAATGGCCTTTCATGATTTCACAGTGTAAGTTGTTCTCAAAATTTCTCATCCATTTGATGCAGAATGGAAGTAGCAGATCAGAAAAGGCTGACAAAAGAAATAATAAAGGCTGATGCATGTGCACATGATGAAGAAACAATCAGGCTACACAGCAACAGTTGAAGTAAACTAAGACAAAGGACAAAGTGGAGAAAGCAGGCAATCTCACGGGTTAATTTCACATGACTATGGGACTTGTTTTGGGAGGGTGGACAGTAGTAATAAAAAAAAACTCTTATTTCCATCTCCATTAGAATCCTGTAGTCATTTTGGTCTTTCCAGTACACACCTTGCACTATTTATGTCTCAATGACAGTTGTGGTACCAGAGAGACTCAATATCAATGGCGCACATAAAAAAAAAATATGTATCCCGGCACAAGCACAAAAGAGGGAGAAGTCTTGGTGGAGGCATGCACAAATTATCTAATAAGTTGCCGGAATCTATTTTAGTTACCTGTAAAATATAATATTCACGGTGTTGAGGGTTTATGCGACCTTCTTCAAGAAGAGCAGACATCTGTTTCTGATTGAGTAGTTTTGAGAGCCGTTGCCCTTCAACAATCTTACAAACCTAGAGAATGAAAGTAGTACAGAGCAACAGTGTGAATGTATATCCACGTCATCTGTAATATGTAAGACATGACAATACAATATTGAATGCAGACAACACGGGTATTGTCTATGATACTAACCTCCATTGGAAGGTATATTGGATTTTCCATATTACCCACTTGTAAGCAAGGCAAAGAAGTGTGCTTGAAGTCGCAGTTATGTGTTCTTTTGAAGTATTGAACAAAACTCATTATAGTACCACAATCATCACTTTGGACACTGTTTCAAGATAAAACAAAAGAAATAACGTAACGTGTCAGCATTTTACATGTTCACATGCAGGAGAATATATAGAGATACAAGAGAAGTTCCGCATAGAAGCAAAATGCATAAGTTAAATCTTTTGCCATTTGTGGGGTAAGCCCTAATACAAGATATTTCTTCTGCATATTGTGGAACTGAACAAAGACGCCTTTAAGGGCATTCTCAATCTAACCATAAGAGAAAGGGAGCCTTATTAGTGAGGTAGAAAATGAAACGATCAGCAAAAACTTGACTGACCTCAAAGTATAATCCCCCTCCAAAAAACAAAACAAAACTCAAGCTAAACGTCACATCTCCCTCCAAATATCTTTAAAGTTTCACCACCACATCACAAATAATTGTGTACTATGATTATTTTAGGAACACCCAGCTTCACAGCTTCACCCGTACAGAATCAACATGCTACTGTGATGTGCTTATCCCAGTTATGCAATGTACTATCATATTACACAAATATTTCAAACCAAACATCATACGCCCCTCAAACATGAAAAGGCATCAAGAAAGAGCATCTCTCAAATATATACATGCATAAGTTAAAGCACAGCAAATGCCAAAGTCTCAATTAAAAATTATTACTGTTTGGGAATACTCATGTGCATCCATATCGTTGCCATATAAAAACATGTTAATCCATCTTCTGTGGCCTTTGGTGTCAACGACTCCTGCATCTCATAAGCATATAAAAGTTAATTGAGCTATAAAAATGTCCGTTTTATTAACAGGCATAGCTATTGATAGTCCAGTTTCAACAAAACCTATAACCTAGAGAATAAAATGAATAATTTAAACTGCTTCTGACCCATGGTTCTAAAAAGGAAAAAATAATTGTAAGCATGTGGTACCCAAGGAGTAAGGATCCAAAGCGGATTGCTCATCATCATGCAGGATATGCACAGCTGGAAGTAGAAGTCATATTTGACATTCACATTTGGCATTTAAGAGATAGAAATTAAGTATGTGTCAGATTTATGGTGTTGCAGTTTGGGAGTAGCTACACTTGGGAGTAGAATGGATTTTCCCTAGATACTCTAGTATGAACACATCTCCATGTTAATACCCTCTATTGGGTGAGATACCCCCAAGTTTGTGAGATACTCTAGTAGCTACATATATATTTCTTTTGGAAATGGACTTCTTACAAGCATTTTGATATTACCTCTTTCTGAAGGTATAGGCACATGAGTACAACCAACCAATCATGCGGGAAAAGAGCCCGAAAATAAGTTCTTCCACTTTTTCGTAATCGACCTGAAAAATGACACTCTATGTCGATCACAGTTATCCATAAAACATATTGCAATAGGAGAAAGGCTGCCTTACATGATTTTGTGAATGGGAGTCCCGCAAATGTTCAACGTAGTTCCTGAGAAATATGGCGAGTTGATGAAATGGATCGCCATACCCAGAAGTAACAAATGTTCTGAATTTTGACCGATGAGCAGCCAAGATGTCTTTCCATTTCTCATTTTGAAACTCTTCCTCAAGAAATTTATCCAGGTTATCACGCCTTATACCTTTAAGGTCAAACAAGTCTTCGTTTATGGATGTAATGGAAGTAACTCTTTGTTCAGGAGTCCCCAAAAGAAATGGATGATTTAAGAACACCTCCAAGCTGGCACTGAAATTGACAAAAAGGAATTGCACATATCACAAACTACTTGAATGTTAATATTAACAAATATGTTAAATTGCAATGATATGCATCGTTACATGCAGTGGCGGAGCTTGAGCCAAGGGTTCAGGAGGGCCGGCTCCACTGATTAACCAAAAAAGTAGTAAACTGTTTATCTAGTCTTAAGTTGTGCAAGGCAGGGGGGGCCATGGCCCCAACTAAGATCAGCCCCTGGTTACATGGTTTAAAAATGTTAAACTTCTGGGACTTCTATATTAAGAAATGGGGTGGTTACGAGCCATTTGGTCCTAGCTTTAGGCCTAACCCATTTATTGATTGGAAAGATAGAGATACATGATTTACACGAAAATGAGAATTGCAAGTAGCTATTAAGTGGCTCAATTAAACTGATCTTACTGTTGAATAATATCAAGATAAACAAAAGGTTGCGTAGTAACCCATCAAGACAGGATAGTATGAACAAAAAAGATGTAAGCATGATCTACTCCAAGACAACATTTAAAGAGTTTCAATAAAGGTTCACTTTACCAAGTCAGACTAACTTAAGTGTTACGGAACAAACAGTTACCAGCTAATTCAGCGAGTTACGTACCCTGATTCAACCAGATATTTGAATGATTTATATTCTTGTAAGTTACCAGCTCCGCAGTGTTCAAGAAACATCAAATATTGAGCTCGATTGACACATTTGTCTTTATCAATCACCTCTTTTTGGGTCAAAGGTGCATAATTAGGAAACTGCGTCACATTAATCGTCAAAATTTTGAGTACAAGGTCGTTTGATCCAGTCTCTTCTGATAGACTCTTAGCATACACATAACTCTCTGGGTTGTCAGCTCCTAATCTAAATCCAACCTTCTGTAGTTCTTCAATAACCTCAAAAGTCTCCCTGTGTAAAAAAGAATATCATTTAGTTCCTCAATAGCATGTGTAGTTCTTCACTAGCTTTAATAGCCTCAAAAGTCAAACTAGTGGAAAAAGTCAACAGTGTAACTTTGAATAAAATATAGTTATGAGAAAAGAGTTAAAAGAATCAGATATTCTATCAAATAGATACCGATTATAATTTTGATTTTCGAGACAAAATATTATTAACGGATCTACATAACAGGATATAAAGGTTGTAGTTATGTGGACAAAACAATGTCATTAGAGAAATAACTTTCCCTTTAAATAAAATAGCGAAAAATAATCACCTTATGGTGCACAACCACCGCCGAATGGGTTGATTTTGACTTTTGTTTTGCATTTTGAGTTCAGGGTCGTATACTAAGTCCTGTGGTTCAACAGTGAATTTGAAGCGCTCAATTGGCTCAAAGCAAACGATATACTTGCCAAGTCCTTCACAGAAGCAGCAGCAGTAGGCCTTTGCAATCCGCTTATGTAGGACAGCTGTTGATAGTTCAAAGGTAAGCATGGCGTGTTCTCGAGTTGTTGCCACAAGAAACGAACAATCTATTTCTACTGTCCCTGAGCTGTATCCTTCGCACAACAAGACACCATCGATGAGTTTCCAGTAGGAATGTTGCTTTCACGTGTTCTGACCGATAGTAATACTGCCCCAGCAATACAAGCCTGTAAACAGAAGATATCGAGTTTTCATTTATTAAGCTCATACTTCCACAACAGCAAGTAAGCGAGTAAGTTACTAAGATCAAGAACAAGTACTAACCGGATGAGAAAGCTTGGTAGCATCACACATCTCTTTGATGAGCTTCAATTTCCATTCAATAATGTTTCCTGTACATTGTTTGACAATAAGTTAAGGAATACTCTCAATGCTAGAAGCGGCTGCAGCTGAATGTATAAGCTGGTACTCTTGCAGCGGCTGCAGCTGAATGTATAAGCTGGTACTCTTGCAGCGGCTGCAGCTGAATGTATAAGCTGGTACTCTTGCAGCGGCTGCAGCTGAATGTATAAGCTGGTACTCTTGCAGCGGCTGCAGCTGAATGTATAAGCTGGTACTCTTGCAGCGGCTGCAGCTGAATGTATAAGCTGGTACTCTTGCAGCGGCTGCAGCTGAATGTATAAGCTGGTACTCTTGCAGCGGCTGCAGCTGAATGTATAAGCTGGTACTCTTGCAGCGGCTGCAGCTGAATGTATAAGCTGGTACTCTTGCAGCGGCTGCAGCTGAATGTATAAGCTGGTACTCTTGCAGCGGCTGCAGCTGAATGTATAAGCTGGTACTCTTGCAGCGGCTGCAGTCGTATAACTTCGTAT
>LAPY01001259.1:33442-48305 GCA_000970635.1 Eragrostis tef
TGCTGCGCAGCCGACCCGACACCGCTGATTTGGCGATTCCGGCTTCCCACTGCAGCTGGTTGTGCGGGGGATCTGGGGTGAGCTTATTTCTTGAGCAGATTGTCTGTGCCGATTTGGGCGTGATTATCCGGGCTGTGTGGTGACGGTGGTGTCGGGGGTTTAGATTTGGAGCTGGGGACTGGGATTGGGAAAGGTTTTTTGGGGCCCTGGTTTCTCTGCTATTGGATTGTATTGGGATCCATGATCGAGATTGCTCGGTGAAGTTTTTGGTCCAAGGGATTGTGTTTTTTGTATCGGCCCGGACCAGGAATAGAGTGGTTCTCTGTGGAGATCTAGGGCCGTGTATTTATCGTTGTCTGTAGATAAAAACATTTTAAAAAAAGGGAGGTAGTGGAAAAGAGGTTGGATGCTATGGCGCTGAATTGCTCGTCGCGCTCGTTGCTGCTGAGCGATGACTGCGCCAGCATGATGCTCGGGTGTGGCTGCTGGTCGGAGGAGACCTCCCCGCTGTCATCATGCGGGGTTAGTTCACTGTGTTGGGATGAGCTGGAGCTGGAGCTGGAGGTCGAGCTGGAGGAGGTGGATGAGTCTGACCCTGTTGCTCGCTTACCGAGTGACCCCTTCGGGATGGGGTGCGTCACGGCAGCGGCGTTAGCCAGTGCCTTATCTGGTGCTCAGACTTTTGGAAATGGCGGCGATGATGACATTTTTGCCGGCCTGAGTTATTATTATTACTTGAATCAGGCTTTCCAATTTGGACCGGAGCCGTGGATTTGTGGATATATGAATGGTTTGAGGAGGTCCTTTGAATCTGAAAGCGCCTCTGATAGTGGAAATGATGACCAATTCTCACAGTTGCCTCCTAGTGCATCCTGCTCACAGCCTAGTGGGTTTGAGGAGAACCCACCCAGCTCCCAATCTGATTTGCCGTGCTGTGATACAGTTGATGCAGCTCCTGTGCAGGAGGGAAATGATGCACATGAGGCATTGACATATGTTCTTTCTTACCTTGGCTTGCGTGACGTCCTCTCTTGTGAGATGGTGTGCAAGTCATTGCGTTTGGCTGTTCGGAGCAAAGCCTACACATGGAAATGTATTCACATTGACTCACAGTTGGGGGAGAAGATATCTGATGCTGATCTTCTCCGCCTGACACAAAAGGACTCCGGTGTTTTGCAGTGTCTAAGCCTTGTGCGTTGCAAAAATATCACAGATCAGGGGTTGAAAGCTGTTTTACAAAGTAATCCACAGTTGACAGAGGTTAGTATGTTGCAATCCTCTCTGAAATATTTCCTCCAATTCTTGCAGCTGTACCTTGAAACAGTTTTGTTTACTATTTATCCCTTGCTATATGAATGTAGTTTGTATCTTCAACACTCTGATGAGTCCGTGTTTATGTCAATAGGAGTAATATCCTTATAATCTGCTTTGCTGTTTTACACAGTATTCTGCTAGCATATGATACATTCTGGGTATTTAGAACCTTCTACTTTGGATGTTAGTTGCACAATGATACTCACTGTTATCGGATGTTTATACACATTTTGGAGCATGAATGCTGTTTGGGCTATCTTCAGTTATCTAGTTATCTGTGTGTGTATGTGGGTGAAACAAAAAGCTTATGTTGATATACCATCTTTTTATTTTGCTAGTTTGTTCATTTGTCCATATATACACCGTCCTTTTTTTTTGAAGTTGTTCCGACAGCATCGGGTAGGTCAATTTTAGCTTGAGTTTGATGTCCAA
Organism: Eragrostis tef; assembly: GCA_000970635.1. NCBI lineage: Eukaryota > Viridiplantae > Streptophyta > Magnoliopsida > Poales > Poaceae > Eragrostis > Eragrostis tef. The sequence goes on from LAPY01001259.1 coordinate 35,189, forward strand.
AACGTCAACAATTTGAAGACGGAGGTAGTATGTGAGGACAGAATCTGAAAGAAACTAATTAGATAAACGACATGCATGCTGTTGAAGGGCAGGGTGGTAATAGTTATAACTCGAAGATTGCATGTATAGAAGTTGTAATGGTCTTGAGTTTCCAACTATTTGCTGTATTTTCCACTTAATTGTATGCTATCGAGTTTCTTGCAATAACAGCTGGATTAGTATGACAAAAACATACTCTACCAGTTTTGAGACGATGCTCAATTCATTATTTGCGGTACTGTGTCTTGTTTACTTCTCTTTCTAATTTATCTCTTTCTGGTACAGTTGGGCATTTTTGGCAATGTGCGGATGACTCACCAAGGTCTTGTTGACAATCTGAGGTCATTTAATGTGGCAGCAAATACTGGTATTAAGAAACTGAGAGTCGCAAATCTTGTCACTGCATCTAAAGGGCAGTATGAAGAGTTGTTTTCGTTGTTGAAAATGGACAAGGGGTTGGCATTGCACAAACAGGAGCCACGGATCTTTCATGCTGATTGTTTTTTACTAGATCATCATGGAGGATATGCTCCTGACTATTTCTTACCGGACCTTCATGATGGATATGCTCTTGACATTGAGAGGTGCCCACTTTGTGAAAATTATAAACTTGTCTATGACTGCCCGGCAGAGGGATGCAATAACAGCAGATTTGGTACTTGCAGAGGGTGTCTTGTTTGCATTGAGAGATGTTTGCAGTGTGGAAGATGTATAGACAACGAGTATGAAGAGACATTTAGTCTGGATAACCTTTGCCGAAGCTGTCAGATGGAGGGGGATTCATCTGTTGCTGAAAAATAAAATTCAATTCTGTTTTATCCACTGGAAGGATACCCTCCTAACGTACATTTGTTTTGTTGATGCTCCAGCTGGGGGCATGCTAACACAATATGTTCAACATGGAAAAGAACAAAAAGAGAAGCTAGTTAAGGTTGTTATCACTGTATGTGCAGTTGTTGTGGTAATGTATTGCATTTTGCATGGAAGAAAAAAGAAAAAAAAAGGAGTCAATATAAAACCCCCATAAAAGAAATGATATGTCAGCAGTGGGCAGTGATAATTGAGGTGCGTGGCCTACTTTCATTGATATTGTTTGGGCTTCAGTATTTTGTTAGATTTCACGCTTAATTCTTGTTTTGGGTATGTTTCTCAGGAATTTGCAGTTGAGGACTGTTAAAGTACAGCATGAATATTAGGGCAGTGGGGTCGCTTGATGGTGCATGTTCGTGGAACGCGGGGTAGAAGATGGATTGCCATCGGCCCCACACAAAGTATGAGTTGATGTATATGTACATTTATCTGTATGTGTATGTTACATGACCGGTGTAATATTTATGGTCTGGTTTCTGTAACGTTGTGGCACCTGACTTGTGAAAATTACTAACTTAAATAAAAACTTCTAACTTTAGTTAGTTGAAGAATCTCGCAGTACCTGTGCATTTTTCTGATGTGTCCAGTTCTGCCAGTATGTGGCTACCTCTGTGTTCTGATATTGTTCCTTGTGGTTCTGCTGTGATCCCATTATAGCAAGTTCAGTAAATGGCCGTCCTTGCGACGGTTGACTGCATGTACTACTGAATGCCGTTTCATGCAAAAAAAGGTTCCTGTTGCTTTCTTGGACGCACATGACGCTTGGTCCCTGGTTATGAGACATCTGCTGGAGAACGAGATGTTAGTGTATTTTGGGTTAGGCATGCGGAACGGGTGCTTTTTCTTTCTGGTCGTGTATGCAAGATCAGCAACGCGGCCGGCCGGTGGCTTCCCGAATAACCTGTCTTGCTACTCTAATTATAGAGCTACAAGTCCGCTTTAAGCCAACGAGCTGCACGGCCGGGCTGCTTCAGGAAGGGTAGCGGCATGCTGCGCTATATTCAGAAAACAAACGGCTTCAGACCGAGCGTTGATGAGCACGTGCTTACACTGGTCAGGTAGGCCTCGATTCGAAGTCTTAACCGGTCTCTGCCAGGATAACGTAACGTATTTACATTGCCTGACCAGGTTAAGTTTGTCCTCGCCCCGTGGATGATTTTCAGACACGCTCGCTTGTCCCACAGGCAATGTCAAGACAAGGATTCCTCAGAGCTCGGAAGCAACCGGCAGGTGGATGAGTAGCAGAGCAATTCGTTTTGGACATCCAGGAAGAAGGAATATCCAGGAAGGAAGCAACAGCTGTCTGGCCTGGTTGCCTCTTCGTGGCGTTCAAGGGAAAGACAAACTTTGCACAGGGGCACAACAAGGCAAAGTCCCCGATGCCAGGGAGCATCGAATCCATATGATAGAGAAGATGAAAACGAATAGCTACAACGCAGAATATAGGGAAACCGAAAGGAATAAAGTACACACGTATGATTGGCCGATCCACCAGGTCCATTGTCTGATATATCCTTTTTTACCTGGCATTTTTTTTCTAGATTCAGCAATTTTAGCAGATGCAAAAGTACAGCAAATCTGAAGAACATGCATAAAAGGATCAGATGACACGATGGAGATCATACTGTTCAAATATAGAGAAAAATAAATCAAATGCAATGGATTGGGAGTCATTCAGGATCTAAATTAAAGAATAATAATCATAGTACAGTGTACAACGATTGGTGGAATCACTCATTGGAAGAATTCTACATGACCACCAACGTCCATACACAACAGTTTGGCTTCAGAAGCCAGTTTCCTGCTCCTAAATAGCACCAGATTTGTGAGACGGTGCTTGGGCTGCGGTTCGAATGATCTAGCTTCAGCCTCCTTCCCTAGAAGCACTAGCTCCCGTGCCGGCATCACGTTCCCCCACCAGAACTCACGCAGGACGTCGTGCATGAGCTCCCAGTATGCGCGGTCTCGAGGCACTCGGAACAGACTGCTTCCATTTGGAGTCCAGCAGTAGAGCTCGACCCAGTCTCTGTCCATGATCTCCATCAGGCCCTGAACCTGCGGCATGTAGTAGTATGGCATGACCCGCCATGGCAGCGCAAGCTCAGGCTTACCCTTGTTGAACGGGCACTTGACCTCCAGGATCCCACCATCAGGCTCATACCCTAGAATTCCATCAGGTGAAGCTCCGAGCCACCCCGAGTTGGCCTCAGTGTGCACTGCAAATCCAAGAGTTCCCACCATTCGTCCAGTGATGCTTGTGTAATGCTCTATGGCTATACTTTCATGATTGGTGCCCCACTCCATGGCAGATCTGGCAGCATCAGCCAACTTGATTTCTATTGGTCCAAAGACTTTCTCATTCCATAGCTCCGCCCGTCTGTTGCCAGCCCAGAAACCCAAGGCGGTGCTGAAGGTGCTTGTGGTGAGCTTGTCTTTACGGAGTGCAAACCATTCCTCAGACCGTTGGGCCACATCAGAAGAGCTCAGCTGAGAGGACACCATGAGAGCTGAAGATGGTGATAGAGTTAGCAGTGATGACCTGCTATAGATCTGAACCGAAGAACCAGAGCAGCTACGAGGAATATAGCCTTCAAAATTTCGTCTTGATGGCAAGAATGCAGACAGAGTCAAACTCACACGAGAAGCTGAAGACGAGGCTCTCGGAGTTTGCAGGTATGTCCTAAACAAACGAGGAGCTGTTCAATGGTTAGACACCGTGATGAATGATGTGATTTAAATGAGAGTGAATATCTAAAGAAAGGTGAGAAGGTAATCTGAGAAAGCATACAGGCAGTGCTCTACAAGAAAGGTTAACATCTGAATGTGAAGTACATGACAACAGTATGCTTCTTTTATATGAAGAGCTCCCATCATTTCTTGAATGAAGCATGGTGGGATATTGCAGCCCAAGGTTTATTCCTTGCCTGATGTTAGCAAACAGACATTGCTTGGGACAAGTAAAGATCTGGGCAAAAAGGCAAGCTAAAGATATCCCAGACTCAAGTAACAGCGTCTAGTGTTTAATACAAAGAAGCAAAGTCAAGGAATAACCACAATAGCATGCAAACTACTATGATCTCCCAACAAGAAGGTAGATTGCTACGACTTGCCAACCAGATTAAAACTTGACACTTTGACAAAGACTATTCACACAATCAGCCATCAATATATACTATTCTATATCATGTATTTTGATGCAATCCAGAAGGGTAATGAAGTCGGAATTTCCTAATGGTAGCGCATATGTTTTGTGGCGGTTGAGTATTTTTATTTTTAATGAAATTAACATGAAACCACAAGATGGTATAGTATAAGATTCAGCATGAACAAGTGTAGCGTTTTAGGGAAACCGCTCTAACATTTAGCTGTAAGGGAAAGAGCAAACATCAAGATTACAAAACTTAATTCATTATGGGCACAAGCACCAGAAAGAAACAGAACTTTACTACATGTCTACACAGTGGTTATGATTATGAAATTATTGTAATCCATTTGATTTTCCCTTCTATATTCATACCTCTATCATCATTAAATGCTCGAAAATCAATGACAAGAGTGAGCCATGCCCTGAAACTTAAACCTCAAAGCATATAAGCAGATTTCACTGATGGGGGGTGACTAATCAAATAAAAACGTTACATTACTTCGTAGTTGTTTCAAAGTCAAGTGCTGGCCTAAAGCTTCCTGTCATTCTTGAGCACACTAGTCACTATTGTTCTTTTGTGGCGCCAAAAGATACAGTTCTAAAACCCAATACCTCACCAAAGGTTTAAAGCAAAATAACTCCAATGCACAACAAGGCAGATGTACAAAAGGTAAGACGATGCACCAGCAACAGTAAGCTATCTGAGCGGGAAGGACAAGCCAAGCAAGGCTTCAGTTTCAGTACCTGAAGCGGCGCTACAGGTGGGGGCGGCGGACACGGACGAGCGCCGCGCGGGCCTCCGGGTGGCTGTAGACGCGGCCGCGGGCTGCACGCGGAGACCCGCTGCCAAAGGCGGCACGCGCCGCTGCGGCACATGGTCGAGCACATGGCGCGCGTCCAGCAGCGTGGCGCGGCGGCGCGGGAAACAGTGGGGAGACGGTGAGCTCGCTGCCGCTCTCATGCTGCTCTCCTCTTTTCTCTGGCTTCAAATGCGCCGGCGAGCTCCTGCAGCCAAATGCCGGCGGCGACGAGGTGGTGCTAGCCAGGGGAGAGTGCGGCGAGGTCCGTATCTGCGAGGAGATATTTGGGTTCAGCTCCACCCGCTGAAGCCCCAAATCCCCTCCTCGGCAACTGCGCAAAATCGCCCGATTGAGATCGGACGGCTTGTATGCTCCCATTAGTTAACCCGCAGACAACTTGCTGAGAAGCCGCGAAGCGTCTCCCGCAACTACACAGAGTCCTAGGTAGAGGAGACCAACATCTCAAAAAAAAAAAAAGGTAGAGGAGACCAAAAACCTCGACGAACTCACGAGCAGCAGCAGGAGGAGAAGGAAGCCGCCGGACTCCATGGAGAGCGGTGGAGACGACGGAGGCGTTCCGGAGAATGCGAACGAGCGTGAGGCCTCTCGCTTGATCATGGAGAGCCCCTTTTGGAGGGGCATTCTGCATTTTCTGAATCCCTTTTGATCGGTTTCGCTTTTCACCGCAGATTGCCCCGGGACGCAGTCGGAGACGGCGGGGAACACGGAGGCGTGCGCCGGGTGCCCCAACCAGCAGATCTGCTCCACTGCGCCCAAGGGCCCGGATCCAGGTAACCATGTCTTACAAACCGCGCCGCCGTTTCCCACATAGTCTCTGTTAAAATCGTGATCGCAGTTCGCTTTGCTTTGCTTTGCTATGCTTAGGTTTCAGTATGGCCTTGTTGGGTAGGGCACTAATCAATTGAACGCAGGGAATATATTGGCTGTAGGCATTGTTAGTAGCCCTTGCAATGTTGCGATTGCCCTTTCAATCAATGAGCAAGTCTGTGGATTGTGAGAATGTATGATTCCCTGTAAATAAAACTATGATTATTGCTCTATTAAAAGTTTTTTCCTGGATTTCTCACGATTGTAAGTGGATGTCTTTTTTACATCTGCCATATTCCCTTCTGTTTCAGTAAGAGAACATCTGTCCAAACTTAGTGAGCATTAGGTCTGTGAACTAAATGTGATCACTACAACAAGGCATCGAGTGCTAACAAGAATTTTCCACCTTTTATGGATTATCATAGATGTAAATATATGCTAAAGCACTGCTGTAAGTCACTTAATTGTGTGGAAACGTGATGTTTTTTTTTTCATTGGTGTTAGTTAGGCTGCTATTAATTTTGTCCTGGTTCTATTATTTTTTTTCACAGTTTGTATTTTTCATATATACTGTATATGTACTTGGTGCAAAGTCTTACACCCAAAATATTCTTTTCTTTTCAAGACCTGCTTGCCATCATTGAACAAATGAATACTGTGAAGCATAAGATACTGGTGTTGTCTGGGAAGGGTGGTGTTGGAAAGAGTACATTTTCAGCCCAGATCTCATTTGCCCTTGCTGAGATGGACTATCAAGTTGGACTCCTTTGATATAGACATCTGCGGCCCAAGTTCCCGAAAATGCTAGGTCTTGAAGGTCAGGGTATTCATCAAAGCAACCTTGGCTGGCAGCCGGTCTATGTTGAGTCCAACCTTGGTGTTATGTCAATTGGATTCATGCTGCCCAACCAAGATGATGCTGTTATATGGAGGGGTCCTCGAAAGAACGGACTCATCAAACAATTTCTCAAGGATGTTGATTGGGGTGACATCGACTATCTTGTGGTGGATGCTCCACCGGGAACGTCGGATGAACACATCTCCATTGTGCAATACCTCCAGATTGCTGGAATTGATGGTGCAATCATTGTCACCACTCCACAGCAAGTTTCTCTCATTGATGTGAGGAAGGAGATAAACTTTTGCAAGAAGGTTGGTGTTCCGGTTCTGGGTGTTGTTGAGAACATGAGTGGCTTGAGACAGGCAATTTCAGAATTGAGATTTGTGAAACCTAGTGAATCTGGTGAGACAGATGCTACAGAGTGGGCACTGAACTATATCAAGAAGAATGCTCCAGAACTTTTGTTGGTTGTTGCATGTAGTGAGGTATTTGATAGCAGCAAGGGTGGTGCTGAGAAGATGTGCCAGGAAATGGGAGTCCCTTTCCTTGGGAAGGTGCCCATGGATCCACAGCTTTGCAAGGCAGCTGAGGAGGGCAGGTCATGCTTCACTGATCAGAGGTGTGGTGCAAGCGCTCTAGCTCTTAAAGAAATAATCAATAAGCTGATCAAAACGCAGTAAGAAGATAACGTGACTGCCCTATGTTCCACTGTACAGTACTAATACTTGCCGAGTGCTTATGGAAATATTTAGCTTTGCAAAAACCTTTTCTCATGGCTTGCAAAGTGAAGCAATTGGAGTTTCTTCAAAAGGAGAAAAAGAAGCAACTGGAAAGGTGTAGTGACTGTTAGATGGAAAGTGTGCTTTGCAAATCGGAATCCACAATGTAACTGGAGAGAGTACTTAGCAGATCGGAATCCACAATGTGTAACCTTAACGCTGTCCGTTAGTTTTGTGTGAGCTTACAAGGCGGTGAAAGTTTGTTGGGGATTAGTTTATGTTTTCCTTCTTGTTGGTCAGTATAGGCCAACGTCCTTTTTCTGCCAGGCCCTTAAATCTTACAACCGGCCAGTGTTATCGATCAGTTCACTTTACAAATTGAGCCTATGTATTCAGCTCAAGTTGCATGCATCTGAATTCTTAGGCATTTAAATTACTGGCTTTGCTTCTGTCATCAGCCATTTCGTCCACTTGCAGTGGAGCTCTCGCTGTCAGGTTATCTTTGCCGCTTGCAGGCACAGCTAGAATATTTTTTAATGACAGTTGGGATGTGTTTCCAATATACAAATAAAATCTGGTTTAAATTTATGTTTCCCTTGGAATAATATATGACGTCACAGTTGAAGAAATTCAACTCTGCTCTGATCACGGCATACCTATTGAAATATGCATCTTTATTTCATATAGTACTTGGACATTCTCACAACATTATTATAAAGCCGGCAGCACAGCGACAAGGGCAATATATGTCCGCAACGGCAGTATAGGCACTCTTCCTAGCTACACAACGCCTATCTGGTGTACCAGCCATTTTATGCAAGGGTGGGTGGTATCCATATGTAACCGTGGGTCTGCACATATCCAACTTTTGCGCTCAATTCATCGGCTTCCTTCGGCCCCCTGCTGCCAGGTTGATAGGGAACAGCCTTCAGCTTTCCATCGTCGATATCGTGCAGCAAAGGGGTGAAGATCTGCCAAGCAGCCTGAACATCAACAAGTAACAGGGTCAGGGCAAGACGGGGGCAAAAAATTCTTAAGGGCAAATAATCCCCATGAGCACACAAGTACGCATAGTGGCACTAACCTTTAGCTCATCTCGGCGAACAAAATGCTGTTGGTCTCCCCTTATTCTGCAGAACCATGGATATCAATCAGTGCAATAAAGAACCATTTTATAGAACAAATTTAGAGAGTAACAAAGAAACAAGCCATAATGTAAGCATAATTTATTGTGGTATGAGGATGAGCGAAATATCTTTGCAAGAGAAATATATGTTAATGAAAAGTTTTCCACATACGTATCCAAGATGAGGCGTTCATATGCCTCGGGGATTTTGACATTCTGGTAGCGCATCCCATATGAGAGATCAAGTTCGCTCTGTTCGGTAGCCATTTCTAACCCAGGTTTCTTAACCTGCAATGATTCATAAAATTTTAAAATGATATATTTTAGATCCAATTGAAATTGCCAGAAAATCTCGTGACATCTAACAGAAGAAAACGAAGTATTAGACCCCACAGAAGTAGCAGAACTTACAGTTAGTTTCATGTACATGGCTTCCGATGGCTGGAGGCGTATAACAAATTCATTTCTTCCTTGCTTCTTGCCTGCACCAGATTACAGTGAGCTCAATTATTAGGTCCCAAATTCTGAGTACAGGAACAACTTATCAAGATATTCGTAGAAAGGACATCAACAAGAGATTCATCCCGGGCATGTTAAACGTTAAGTGAAACAGTTATCCTTAGTATTGCGTTTATGTTCAATGAACATAGAGATCCATCCACCGTACAAATCAAATTTGCATGCTAAACCTAGCTTCTAGTTCAACTAGAGTCAATTTAACACCTAAAGGATTTTACCAACATGCCATTATAGGCTAGGGCGAGCTTAAAAACCGGACATTTGGTTTAGTCAAACTTCAGTTACAGGATATAAGACGTTCCATGAGTTCTGTACTCAATCCAAATGCAAGAATGTTTCTTGGCTTCCAAATCAACGATGTCCCACCTACTTTGCGTTATCAACGTCTTAATATTGTGTGCAACACCTTGAGTCAATGTTTTGTTAGTCTAGATCTCATGGTACGTCTAGCTTTGTACTGTCCATTTATGAAAGGCACTTAGCTCTGTCATGATACTAAGTACTAAAAACATGATTATATACTAGCCTTTTGTGTGCTACGAGTTATCTAAACCATGAATATTAACTTCTATGCACATACATTTAAAAATATCACCAGGAACATCCTTAAATTGCACACGCACTTCTGCTTTCCTTGAGTTTAATGCTTTTCCAGCTTTAAGAATAAAAGGAACACCTGCATGATAGAATGTTAGAGAATTAATACTTATGGCATGCTGAACTGGAAAAAAAAAGAATAGAGAACAAATATTTCAGTGAGATTCTGAATGAGATACCTTCCCATCTTTCATTGTGCACCCTAAGTACAACAGATGCAAAAGTTGGAGTATTAGAGTCATCTGGCACTGTAGGGTCATCCTTGTAGCCATCATACTGTCCAAGGACTACCTCTTCACTCTTAATAGGGTTCACAGATTGCAGAACCTGACATTAAGACGTGATATAGGTTTTCGTAAGCCACTATTTTAATAAAAGCCTGCACTTTTGCTACATTTCAGGCTAAACCACAGCAAGATAACTGGCGAAGCTACAGTATACATGTAGAGCGTAAAGAGAGATTGGACCTTGACTTTCTCATCTCTGATGTGCTCAGGCTTAAGGGAGACAGGCTTTTCCATTGCAACCAAACAGAAAACCTACAGATGATATCACTTATTTATTACTGAATCATTATGAAAAGACATTCATATCAAGTACTGGTTAATCTGCAGAAAATCCGGCATGGAACTATCTTTGCCTATAAATGTAAAACAGGAAGTGAACAAAAGTAATTAAAAAATGAGACCCTATTATCCAAAGCCAATAAAAGATTGAATGCTAAAGTTAGTACTAAAACTTATTTATATTTACCTGCAATAAATGGTTCTGAATGATATCACGAATTATTCTGCAGCAACAGGAGTCGGGTCAGATATTTATAGAGCGAACACAGAGGCAGTATGATCCAGTATACATTACATTAAAATCTCCAACATTTAACTCATCCATTCACCTAGAGCAGGAGAGAGTGATAGAAAGACCCTTTTGTGTTGCAATTCAGCAGAATAATTTGGTTTCTGCAACCTGTAATTTACCTTGCTAAATTATGCAAGTTTAAGAAAAAAAAGAAAGCTATGGAGTTTTATTTTGATGTGGCATAAGTATTCTTCACAGTGCAAGTACAATGTACATCCATTCATCAATAAGGTCGAACCAGAACTGAAACTATTTAAATTTTCATTAATCATTATTACCTTTCATACTATATGCATTGCATGGGAAATTTATTTTTGACTTGTAAGTTTTATAGTAGAAAAGTTCATTACAAATTTGCTAATGGAATCTAATACACTAATGCTTCTACATTTGCAAGAAAGTGAACTGTTTCAACATACCCATATTGGTCGAAATATCCTCCACGCCCTTCAGTTCCGAAGTCTTCCCTGAATACAATCTGCATTATTGTTACGGTTGTCTTAGATTGCATAAAAGTTCAGCATCGAGCTAATAAAGTAACTGCAATTTGTGTACATGGTACTCAAGGAAAACATTCAAGTACATGGAACTTCAACCAGCAAATGAGATAGCAAATGCTACTAGCAACTCACAGCTTACCTGTATATTATCGATATTGTCACGGTTCCAAAGAGGCAAGAAAAAGCGGTTGGCGAAACGAAGCACAAGCTGTAAAATGTGATCAGTTCAAAAACAGTTACACAAGTGTTGGGAGAAATGTAAAGATGTCAATAAAAGTTATAGCCAGTTACACAGGTGTTGGGGAAATGTAAGGATATTAATCAAAGTTATAGCCATTACCAAGTTTTGGACCAACTCTTTTCCAAGGTAGTGATCGATTCTGTACAGTTGGTGTTCCTCAAACAGCTCACCGAGTTGGGAACTTAATTCTTCTGCAGAATCCAGATCCTTTCCAAATGGCTTTTCAACAATTACTCTAGTCCATCCAGGGTGAGAAGCTGCATGAACAACACTAATGTTAATCGCAAGCTCAACTAGTACTGCAATCCGTAACATGTGTGTCGCTCTACTTTTGAATATGCACTGGAATAAAGCAAGTAGTTCTTAGTTTTTCCAATGTAAACAACTTATAAAGAGAATTGTATCTTAATCCTCTCCATCTGCGACAAAAAAAAACAGATAGTGTCTCCTTTGTACTGATTCTTTTCAAACAGATTCATACTCAACAAAAACAATCTTTATTTTGAATTATTTTATTTTCTTCAGTCTCAAGGGCAGAGAACACAGAAGTGAACAACAGGCGGGGATAAAATCAGAAACGAAGATGCCCTCATTACTCTTGCATATTTGGAAATTCTGATTATTAATGTAAAAGATCATTCCCTCAGCAATGAACAAATAAAATAGATCTTGATGAGGCTAAAGCTTCTGAAGAGACTCGAAGACTTAATGAGCATTAAAATTTCTTTTTCGAGAACGTAATGAGCATTTCAATTTCACCATCCATGTTTTTTCATATGAACTAATGAAATGCAGCAGGTTATTATTATTAGATAGAACAAAAGAATGTACTTACATGGATTCATGCAGTATGTTCTGATCATTCTGCACACTGAAGGGTATACAGACGGAGGCAGTGCCAGATAAAAGAGCCTGCGGTAGCTTCCTGACTGATTTGATGCTTCATACTTTGATATCTCCTTGTCCAATTTCTCAAATCCTTCTCCACTGTCATATGAACCACTGACATATTTTATCTGAAAAAAACATATACCCCAATGATGTCTGTGTCACACAATGTGCTAAGTGTGGTCATAACAACAAATTATGAGGGTTCAAAAAAAACACAACTTACCAATTGCAAAAATTCTGAAACATCTTCTGGCGCTCCTTTGAGATAGCTATACAAAAAAAAACCTTTAATACATGTGGAATTGATGTCTGAAGTTCACAGCGTATAGGTGCCTGGTTGAATGCCCTTTCAATTCCATGTTGCTAGAAAATCTAAGCTATAGCACGTTTCAGAGCTAATATCTGTTTTGATGTCATAAATTTTAAACGTGGCAAAATGTGAAAGCACATAAGCTTTCATGTGTTGTTATTAAGTAAGGAAACTATTTGAACACTAATCAGAATTTATGTGTTATGCAACCTTGGAAATTGCTTCAACCATCGGAAACCTTACCCGCGAATGCGTTCTCTTAATCCATCATCAGAAAGATTTGATCGAGCATATCCAAATATATGCACTTCGCCTGATTGTAAGAATCCCTGTAAAATCTGAATGTTAACTTCAACAAATACAATTGAATTGATACCTATAGTGTCGGTGACAGAACAGGAAAGATTTCAAACAAGTAGTTATAACATGCTTTCGAATGTCTCAATTGGATGTCCATTATAGCTTTATCATCTGTAAAATTCATAAGAATTGTCTTTTTTCCTCATCAGCTAAAACAGTAAATACCTGATCAAAAAGGTGGTAAAGTGCTGGAAAAGTTTTCTTCTTGGCAAGGTCACCAGAAGCTCCGAGAACAATAATGGAGAGACATCCTTGCTCTGAAGGAAGCTCTAGGTCTCTAGATATAGAATTAAAGCTGTTTCTTCTTGACGATGGTGAAGATCCAGCTCCTGACATGACAAATAGAAAGAATCTCTTCTTCCTTCAAGGATACACCTAACCAAGTGAGAAAGATCATATTTGTTTAAGGTGACTTTACCTAAACATTTTCATAATATTCACTGAAATATCCAACAACAGAAAAAATAAACTAG
>LAPY01001259.1:59072-71355 GCA_000970635.1 Eragrostis tef
CGCCCCCCCCCCCCCCCCCAATTCCTGTCCGCGAGAAAGCAAGAACCCTTGCGCCAAGAAACTAAACTACCGGGGCAAGCATCCGGCCGCCGACCAACCAACAGAAGATCGCGCAAGAAACGCGCGGGCGGAGAAGCGGGAGGGGGAGGGGGAGGAGAAGGTGGACGGAGGTACCGCGGCGTGGTGCGCCTCAGCATCAGCGGGAGGATCCATGTGCGGCGGCTCGTCGTCGTCGTCCCTCTTCCTGCGCCTCGTCGTGCCCGGCAAGTGGAGAGAAAGGCCCGCGTGGTAGTACTCTGCTTCCATCTGGGCTGGAAGGGGAGGAAAGGGAAAGGGAAAGCTTCGCGAGCAAGACGGGCGGGCGGGATACGCGGGTTTTGGGCGGCGGATCAGAGTCCAATTCCGAATTCGACGAGCACAGAGAGAGCACTTGCATTTTATACTGCTTCCCGGCCCAAGCGAGCATTTGGGGATCTTGGGGTCCAGACGAACGAATGCGGGCCCAACAACGGCCCGGTGGTCTCTCCTATCCAAGCAACGAATTTTCAGAGAAGATAAGGATATGATCATATGATGGCCTGTAATCCTTGATAGCAAGTTAGCAAACTCACACAATAGAATCGAGCATGAGCATGATGACACAACACAAATTAGCAGTATTTTACATTTCAAAAAGACAAAAGAAGATTATAAGAACACTTATGCCTCACCTAAATACACAAGTGTTGCTAATAATTTTCTTTTGTTTTTCTTTTCCATTGTCTACAGCACCAATCCACTCGCGCAGGCACACTCGTCCATCGCTCTCAACTTCTCATCATTGCCTTTTGGCACTGATCCGATCAACCAAACATCTCGCTGAAACCCACAAAACGGGCGTCGCGTCGGCGTGGTCCACGGTCCCGGGCCGGCGCCACCACCGGCAGCGCGGCCGCTGCTGTCTATCCATCATCCCGCTCGCAGAGGCGTCAGCCCCACGCGCGCGCAGGTTGCAGTCGGACAGGCAGACCCAGACGGGGGAAACGGGGCAGACACGTTGGCACGCGGCCCGCACGTTGGCACGCGGCCCGCACGTTGCGCCGCCTCGGGGAGAAAGAGAAGAAGAAGAAAAAAAAAAGCTGGGCTCTCAGTGTGCCCCCGCTGCCTTTTTGCGTTAGCGACGCCATCAGCCGTAGCTTGCACGGTGTTTAGCTCGTTAGCACTAACTAGCATGATGATGACTATGCAAACCCCTCGTTACGTTTTTCTTCTGCTTTTCCGTGTGTTGCTGGACCATGGGCGGTTAGTGGCAGCAGCAGCAGAATGTGTTAGGTTTGCTGATCAGGCGGGTTTGGTACAGGCCCAGCCCCAGTGCATTTATTGGTGGTGCTAATCTCATCTGCGACTGCAAGACACTGCGAACTGGCGTGCGAGCTAAACGCAGTGGTCAGGTCAGACCGGCGCCCGCAAGATCCACAGGATTTCCACGGAGCCAAACCAAGTGCCGGTAATTGACCTTGGGGGAGCAATAAAGTAGCTCGAGGTACGCCAGGGGACGATTAGAGTATTGCGGCTCCAAGGTACGGCGGTACGTGAATAACTCGACTGAAAGCAAAGGGCGCGCTGCAGCAAGTACCCCCGCCGACAAGCTTAAACGGTTAAGCATCTCTTCTTACCCGCAGCTACCCCACAACAATATCATATCTCTGTTTATTTCACTGCTTTGTTTTCAGTCGAGATCGGAGAAGGAGGGCTCCAAAACGGTGAGGGGAAATTTGTAAAATGGCTTCAGTTTTTTTTTTTTTTGAGAAAATGGCTTCAGTTTTTCTGGATGGGTACTGTAGGGGGTGTTCCAAAATGGCGAGGTGGCAGGAGGAAAAGAAAAAAAAAAGGACAAGAATAATCTATCGGTGAATGCAACTTTCCATCAGTCTATTCTTATCTGTCCAGAGAGCAGAGCAGCTGTGCTGCGCTGCGATTAATTGCAGCTAGGCCTCCTTGTCTGGCCTTCTTGTACCTCCCCATTCTCGCTTTCACAGTGCTGCGCGAGCTTTTACTACAACAATCTGCCTTTGCTACTTTTGGGACATCAAGGCGTCTCAAATCCAGAGAACGGAAAGAGAGACATCGCTCGCCAGCCCAAGAAAAGCTTCCTCCTCCTCGTCCCCGGTCTCCTCCCACCTCCCGCGCCGCGCGCTCAATCCCCATCATCATTTCCGAGCCTCGTCTCACATCCGACTGCTGCCTACCATCTGCTGTTCTGGGATCCTAGATTCAGCTGGCCGCCCGGCTGCTCCGGGAGCTGAAAAAAGCTGGATTTTTTTTGGTCATGGAGGCGTGGCCTGATCCGTTGAGGCTCGGGCTGCGGAGTGGGTCGTGGACCAGGTCAGATTCGTATTGGTTCAAATGATTTGGAAGGCTTGATTGGTGCCCGGATCAGAGGGAGCTAAGTTGTGTTTAGATAGGTGATGGTGGATTCGTCGGCTTGGTGCCTGGTGAGATCTTGGGGTCGCTGGTTCAGCTGAAGGTCCGCTGGTCTGCGCAGATCCCAGTTTGCTGCTGTGGCTGGTTTGTGGAGGTGGGAGGCTGCTTGAGTTTTGGTTAGTGGAGTTGCAAGATGATTAAACAGATCCTCGGCAGGCTTCCAAAGAAGCCAGGGAAGGGCGGTGATAGCCGGGATGCTGTGGCGGGGGACGGCAATCAAATTCTTACAGTGTAGCTAGGAATGTGGAGCCGGGCAACAAGAGGGCCGGAAATGGGGATTATTCAGTACCAGCTACCTCGAGTCCTAACCCGGCGATGAATGGGACCGTGGTGTATCACTCCAATGAGCCGCTGCCCGCGTTCAAGGATGTGCCTGTGTCTGAGAAACAGAATTTGTTTGTGAAGAAGGTGAACCTGTGCTGTGCCATGTATGACTTTACAGATCCGACGAAGAACTTGAAGGAAAAGGAGGTGAAGCGTCAGACGCTTATGGAGCTTGTTGATTATGTCACTTCTGCAAATGGCAAGTTCTCGGAAGTTGTCATGTCAGAGATCACCAAAATGGTATCGATTAACTTGTTCCGGAGCACCAACCCGACTCCTCGCGAGAACAAGGCCATCGAGGGAGTTGATCTGGAAGAGGATGAGCCTCTCATGGACCCAGCATGGTCACACTTGCAGGTCGTTTATGAGGTTTTCTTGAGATTTGTAGCATCACAGGATACAGATGCAAAGTTGGCAAAGAGATACATAGATCATTCCTTCATTCTTAGGCTGCTAGATCTTTTTGACTCAGAAGACCCTAGAGAAAGGGACTATCTAAAGACGATACTACATCGGATATATGGTAAATTCATGGTTCATCGCCCTTTCATCAGGAAAGCAATCAACAACATATTCTACAGGTTTATATTTGAAACAGAAAAGCATAATGGTATTGCAGAGTTGTTGGAGATTTTGGGTAGTATAATCAATGGTTTTGCTCTTCCTCTAAAGGAAGAACACAAACTATTCCTTGTTCGTGCACTGATCCCTCTTCACAAGCCAAAGTGTGTATCGATGTACCATCAGCAGCTATCATATTGTATCACACAGTTTGTTGAGAAGGACTGCAAACTTGCTGACACAGTTATTAGGGGCTTACTGAAATATTGGCCTGTGACAAACAGTTCAAAGGAGGTGATGTTCTTGGGTGAGCTAGAAGAGGTTTTAGAAGCAACACAGCTTGCAGAGTTCCAAAGATGCATGGTTCCCCTCTTTCGTCAGATTGCCCGTAGCATGAACAGCTCTCATTTCCAGGTCAAAATCTCACTGGATCTATCCTTGAAGCTTGTCGTGCATTTTTTACAAACTTGTTTGTTGCTTCTGCTAGTCCATAACTTATTTTCTCTTACTGCTTTAGGTCTGATTCAACAATTGTTTGCCTGCTTATCCACATTGTTTAGTTGCACATATCTAATTATCTTAAAGTTGTTCCCTGAGCATGGAAAAAACTTTTTCTCCTCCACACCCATGGTGTGTGTTCTTATGTATAATTTGTGCGCATGGATTTTCAACTGTTTTAATCAAATATATGCGCTAATATGTGATTATGACCACTAAAAAAAACGCAGGTCGGGTTTTTTTTTCTAAAAGAAAACCATAGTACATGGTCACTGCTCTTCTAAGTTATAATAATAATTACAATATCTTAAATTGGAGCCTTCTGCATGATACGGTGGCTGTGGCTGCCGGTTGACTTCTTCTTGTACTCCTCCAATAGATAAGGCATGGGGGCAAGTGGGCTAAAGGCTAGCTGATGGGCTGGGCTAGCAAAAGCATGTCCCCTCTCCTATTTTCTCTTTTACTTTTTCTTTTTTTCATTCCTTTTCAGTGCTACAGTAATAAAATGTCTAATCCGTTTAAACACGTCTAAACCCCGTATAAACGAGTTAACCGCTAAACGCCTGGTCACCAAACGTGTAGCATTTAGCGTGTACAAAAACATGGTGATACACATGCTAATTTGGCCCTTTTCTTTTTGGCAACGTATCATATGAGAACCAGATTTGTGTGAGAACTATGAGAACTCCAATCTGAACCACATGATCTTGATCCAAGGGAGAGGTGGGAGGGGTAATTTGCAAAAGTGTGATTAAGTAGACGGTGATTTTGCAAATCACCCCTCCCACCTGAATTCATGTGCCCCCTTGGATCAAGATCATGTGACCCAGATTGGAGTTCTCATAGTTCTTACACGAACCTGTTTCTCATAGGATAGTTCTTTCTTTTTTAACGTTTCTCGTACCCTACTTATAAAAGCAATCTATTGCATAATAGAGCTTTAGAAATGTATATGCCCTCTTTTTCAGTAATCAGATCAATGACTTAGCAAATGTTTTCTTGTTTACAAATACTTTATCCCACTTGTACTGGTATATGTAAAACGTAACTTTCTGTAGATGTCATCAGGAGTTTGATGTAGCAAAACAGAAATATAAATCGTGCTTACAAGTAAATGCCAAGTAAAGAGCAATTATAAGCCACCAAAATTTCCCACTACATGGCTTGGTTGTGCAAATATGTTCTCTTTTATTCGCTGTAGTATTGTTTCTGGGATGTGCTCATTTGTCAAGTTTTGACTCTCAAAGCCCGTTAATTTATGACTGTCACTCCTGTCATGGTCATCTGTAAAACAGCCAAACAGGGCATACATAATTCGTAAATTTCGGATGTGTAGCTGTCACTATCTATTTCCTAGCCAATCATTATAATAACTGTGCACTAATGCCTCTTGGAGCCACTGATCTTTGGAATAGATTGTAGTTATGTTTGGAATATTCATTGTATCAGGTGATTTTGTTTTTTCGCTGTGTTTATGTGAGCAGTTGGTAGCTTACAGATAATAGAGTACAAACACTATATTTAGCTAGCTGCCCAGGCACGTTGTTAAGTTGTTAATGAAGAAATACACAGCATTTTGGTGTTGTGACTTAAGTTTTTCTCCTTGTCTGTTGATAGGTGGCAGAGCGAGCTCTGTTTCTCTGGAATAATGACCACATTGAGAACTTAATTAAGCAGAATTACAAGGTGCTATTACCTATTATCTATCCAGCACTGGAGAGAAATGCGAGAGATCACTGGAATCAAGCTGTGCAAAGTTTGACACTGAATGTGCGCAAGATCTTCTCCGATCATGATTCTGCATTTTTCGGGGAGTGCGCCCAAAAGTTCAATGATGATGAACTCAAGCAGGAGGAATCCAATTCGAAACGAGAAGCCTTGTGGAAGCGCTTAGAGGAAATGGTTCCCACAAAACCCAGCAAAAACAACCCCTCAGGCACACCGAATGGCAAATCCAGTCAAGCTGCTGGCTAGAGTACCATCATAACAACCGATCCTGCAACTCTTCGACTCATGTGCGATTCTCTGGGAACTTGACTGTGATTTAGTGTTGAGAATTTTTTTTGTTGATGAGCTGGTTTCCCCCTGTTCTAGGGTGGGGGTAGGATACGTTTGGTTTCATCAGAGTTGTACTATCAAAATTTACACATACAAAAGAATTTCTGGGAGATTTGCCATGTGTAGTAACATTAATCTGAATTCTCATATAGTACAATAAACAATGTTGATTTTGATTGACGATATGCAATTGGGTTTGCTGAGCATGATTTTACTGTTCTATGTTATCTCTGTGCATTATGGTGCTGCCGCAAGTACAACTTGGATCATAACGCTGTCTGACGAAAGGGAATACTATTGCTCCCGTGCTAACGTAACCAAACATCATTTCTGAAGATCGCCCAAAAGAGACAGGATGGAACGATGCTATATAACAGCTTCGTTTTCTAAAACTAAGGATGCTCACAGTGAAACGAGACAAGTGGCTGAATTCACCAGTTTCATCAATATTGTTAGCTTAAAAAATAAAGATTCAAAGTTTTTAATACAGATAAGCCTCCATGGCCGCAAAGTCAAAACGCTGCTCATACACTCAGAAACAAATACGGTAGACATTCGCCGGAAGCTTGGGTAGAGTCCAGGCAAGGAGCTTGAACAGCATGAAATGCCTACAGGTCAACAACTAAGGATCTACTTAATAGCAGCGTACGATGAAACAAGATAAATCGATGAATTCATAAGAGAAGCGTCTACATGCGGCATCCACATTTTCCTCGATCCATGTAGTTAGCTTACAAACACAATTTCAAATTTGACATAGATATCCCTAAGCCTTTATGACCTGGCACAAAGTTAAGATTGCTAGTACACCCCAGGACCAAAAGCAAATACATCATCAGCCATATGCATGGAACTTTGAGCAAAAAGTTCAGGAAAAGAGCTGCAACCACAGCATGAAAATGTCTACAGGTCAATAACTCGTGACAGCTTCTGGATGCGGTTCAGCAGGAAGTCTCCTTGCTTGATGGTTGCCTGGTAGAAGGCATTCCTGGCGTCAGGTCGGTTCGTCTCCAAGACACCGGCAACTTTATCTATCTTGCAGTGGAGCTTCCCAGCAGCAATAAAGCGCGACAATTCCCTGTATCAAGGTGACAAATGATCTTACACACTAAACTTGTGGATTAAGGATACCATACAGCTAGAATACAAGAACCGTCATAGTTGAACTTACTGGTCAATGAAATCAACTGTCACACCAAAAGCCGCAGCCATTGCTTCCATTGTTACACTCTTGTATGATTCCAGAAATTGCGAATAGACAACTGTGCGCACTTCACGCATGTAGTAGCGGAAATGAGGCTGTAGGTAACGGTCTAACTTGATCTGTTCCGTCAAACCAGCTGAGAAATAAGAATCAGAATATATGAGAGAACTGAAGCTAGCTATAGCCCAAAACAATAAAATGCTACAAGAGAGTTGTTGATCATTAGTAAATAGATGATGATGGGTAACTATTGTGTTTCTGTTACTTACAGAACGCGATAAAAAATGATTTGTACTGGCAATTGTAAAGGGAATTGAGAAACTCGGACAGGTGAGGCACTTTGCCAATGACAGCTAGGATCTCAGGTGCATCTACGACCTGTCAAGATCATTCTTAGTCAGGCAGTCCAGGCAATAAAAAATTACTTAAATAAGCCAAGCTGAACACCTTTTGCTTCAGAGATACACGATCCAGCGTAATAACACTTGTCAGAACTGTGTAGAAGACGAATGTATCATAGGGAAACAGCTCATAAGTCGTGAAAGTTGAAATGGAATCCAAGAATAAGCTGGCAGCTTTCTTGAAGTTTCTAGTTGCCATGCAGTATAAGGCGTCATACACTTTCAATCTGTTCTTCCTTTCCCAATCACCTCCCTCCTCAAACAAGCTTCAATCAGGCAAAACAACGTTGCATTGTATCAGACTTCACATTAAAATACATCAGAAAGTAAAATAGCATAGCAAAGAAACATTTGGCTTACTTTTTGGCCTTGTCAATGGACTTTGAGATAAGATCAAAGTCCATATAGAAAAGTCCTATTTGTAATGTGTAGAAAACAAGGTCCATTTTTTGGCCAACAGCTACAGTTTTCCCTTCAGTTACTTTAAGCTGCTCCAGTGCCTTTTCCTGAAATTCAGATTACCCATGCAAGATAAGCATGTTGCAAACACAGACTGACAATCCTAAAAGCTTTTAAGGACATTAGATGTATACCTTCTCCCCAACCCTTATGAAATACAAGGATTTGGCGAGATGGGCTTCACGCACTTCACTCTCACCCAAATTCTCCTCAGCATCGGCAATCCTTCAAGCATAAGATGTGATATTAACCAAAAGAGTTCAGTACTGGATGTAGACACTCAAGCATAATGGCAACTCAAGAGTCTTGGATATATACCATAAAGATAAGATGGATACAGGATAGTCTACATTAGAGTTTAGGTAAGATGGGTACACAATTTTACTTGGACCTCACTGTTAGGGAACATGGTACCCAGCAGCTAGTTAAGCAGTAGACTTTCTTTGGCTCTATCATTGATTTGTCTGTGCACATAAGACTGTATTTACCATCACCCATCATTCCTATAAAGTTGTGACCTAAGTTGGTTGGATGCGCAAACATCATTCTTCATCTACCATCATTCCGCAACTCACAACTCACTGTCTGATCTATAAAGTTGAGATGAACACTGACATAGACAAGCATAATTCGCTGAGCCCATAATGCAGAACATAAACTGGTAAATTCAATTACCTCATAAGGTCCAGAACACAGGGTAGTTGCCAATTATTATGTTTAGAGACAACTATTAGAACAGCAAAGGCAGTCTATCCACCAACTAACCACAGCAACATAGCTTGCAGCGCATAAATCACAGACCCAGCGTGTCCCAGGGATAAATAATCACTGAACCTACCCAGAGTGGTCAGTTACGCATTGTGTGTTAACAACACTAGATGCATCAACAATACAGCGCGAAACCCTAGGAATCAGCGTAGATTCGTATAACTTCGTATGGCATTCCTGGCGTCAGGTCGGTTCGTCTCCAAGACACCGGCAACTTTATCTATCTTGCAGTGGAGCTTCCCAGCAGCAATAAAGCGCGACAATTCCCTGTATCAAGGTGACAAATGATCTTACACACTAAACTTATGGATTAAGGATACCATACAGCTATAATACAAGAACAGGCATAGTTGAACTTACTGGTCAATGAAATCAACTGTCACACCAAAAGCCGCAGCCATTGCTTCCATTGTTACACTCTTGTATGATTCCAGAAATTGCGAATAGACAACTGTGCGCACTTCACGCATGTAGTAGCGGAAATGAGGCTGTAGGTAACGGTCTAACTTGATCTGTTCCGTCAAACCAGCTGAGAAATAAGAATCAGAATATATGAGAGAACTGAAGCTAGCTATAGCCCAAAACAATAAAATGCTACAAGAGAGTTGTTGATCATTAGTAAATGGAAGATGATGGGTAACTATTGTGTTTCTGTTACTTACAGAACGCGATAAAAAATGATTTGTACTGGCAATTGTAAAGGGAATTGAGAAACTCGGACAGGTGAGGCACTTTGCCAATGACAGCTAGGATCTCAGGTGCATCTACGACCTGTCAAGATCATTCTTAGTCAGGCAGTCCAGGCAATAAAAAATTACTTAAATAAGCCAAGCTGAACACCTTTTGCTTCAGAGATACACGATCCAGCGTAATAACACTTGTCAGAACTGTGTAGAAGACGAATGTATCATAGGGAAACAGCTCATAAGTCGTGAAAGTTGAAATGGAATCCAAGAATAAGCTGGCAGCTTTCTTGAAGTTTCTAGTTGCCATGCAGTATAAGGCGTCATACACTTTCAATCTGTTCTTCCTTTCCCAATCACCTCCCTCCTCAAACAAGCTTCAATCAGGCAAAACAATGTTGCATTGTATCAGACTTCACATTACAAATACATCAGAAAGTAAAATATCATAGCAAAGAAACATTTGGCTTACTTTTTGGCCTTGTCAATGGACTTTGAGATAAGATCAAAGTCCATATAGAAAAGTCCTATTTGTAATGTGTAGAAAACAAGGTCCATTTTTTGGCCAACAGCTACAGTTTTCCCTTCAGTTACTTTAAGCTGCTCCAGTGCCTTTTCCTGAAATTCAGATTACCCATGCAAGATAAGCATGTTTCGAACACAGACTGACAATCCTAAAAGCTTTTAAGGACATTAGATGTATACCTTCTCCCCAACCCTTATGAAATACAAGGATTTGGCGAGATGGGCTTCACGCACTTCACTCTCACCCAAATTCTCCTCAGCATCGGCAATCCTTCAAGCATAAGATGTGATATTAACCAAAAGAGTTCAGTACTGGATGTAGACACTCAAGCATAATGGCAACTCAAGAGTCTTGGATATATACCATAAAGATAAGATGGATACAGGATAGTCTACATTAGAGTTTAGGTAAGATGGGTACACAATTTTACTTGGACCTCACTGTTAGGGAACATGGTACCCAGCAGCTAGTTAAGCAGTAGACTTTCTTTGGCTCTATCATTGATTTGTCTGTGCACATAAGACTGTATTTACCATCACCCATCATTCCTATAAAGTTGTGACCTAAGTTGGTTGGATGCGCAAACATCATTCTTCATCTACCATCATTCCGCAACTCACAACTCACTGTCTGATCTATAAAGTTGAGATGAACACTGACATAGACAAGCATAATTCGCTGAGCCCATAATGCAGAACATAAACTGGTAAATTCAATTACCTCATAAGGTCCAGAACACAGGGTAGTTGCCAATTATTATGTTTAGAGACAACTATTAGAACAGCAAAGGCAGTCTATCCACCAACTAACCACAGCAACATAGCTTGCAGCGCATAAATCACAGACCCAGCGTGTCCCAGGGATAAATAATCACTGAACCTACCCAGAGTGGTCAGTTACGCATTGTGTGTTAACAACACTAGATGCATCAACAATACAGCGCGAAACCCTAGGAATCAGCGTAGATTCGTATAACTTCGTATACAAGCTTCAATCAGGCAAAACAATGTTGCATTGTATCAGACTTCACATTACAAATACATCAGAAAGTAAAATATCATAGCAAAGAAACATTTGGCTTACTTTTTGGCCTTGTCAATGGACTTTGAGATAAGATCAAAGTCCATATAGAAAAGTCCTATTTGTAGTGTGTAGAAAACAAGGTCCATTTTTTGGCCAACAGCTACAGTTTTCCCTTCAGTTACTTTAAGCTGCTCCAGTGCCTTTTCCTGAAATTCAGATTACCCATGCAAGATAAGCATGTTGCAAACACAGACTGACAATCCTAAAAGCTTTTAAGGACATTAGATGTATACCTTCTCCCCAACCCTTATGAAATACAAGGATTTGGCGAGATGGGCTTCACGCACTTCACTCTCACCCAAATTCTCCTCAGCATCGGCAATCCTTCAAGCAGAAGATGTGATATTAACCAAAAGAGTTCAGTACTGGATGTAGACACTCAAGCATAATGGCAACTCAAGAGTCTTGGATATATACCATAAAGATAAGATGGATACAGGATAGTCTACATTAGAGTTTAGGTAAGATGGGTACACAATTTTACTTGGACCTCACTGTTAGGGAACATGGTACCCAGCAGCTAGTTAAGCAGTAGACTTTCTTTGGCTCTATCATTGATTTGTCTGTGCACATAAGACTGTATTTACCATCACCCATCATTCCTATAAAGTTGTGACCTAAGTTGGTTGGATGCGCAAACATCATTCTTCATCTACCATCATTCCGCAACTCACAACTCACTGTCTGATCTATAAAGTTGAGATGAACACTGACATAGACAAGCATAATTCGCTGAGCCCATAATGCAGAACATAAACTGGTAAATTCAATTACCTCATAAGGTCCAGAACACAGGGTAGTTGCCAATTATTATGTTTAGAGACAACTATTAGAACAGCAAAGGCAGTCTATCCACCAACTAACCACAGCAACATAGCTTGCAGCGCATAAATCACAGACCCAGCGTGTCCCAGGGATAAATAATCACTGAACCTACCCAGAGTGGTCAGTTACGCATTGTGTGTTAACAACACTAGATGCATCAACAATACAGCGCGAAACCCTAGGAATCAGCGTAGATACCGAGCAGGACAGGGTCACAAGAGGCGAGATCCACTCACTTCTCGTCGAGTTTCCGGATCTCCTCCTCGATCCTGGCGCGCATCTCGGCAAGCAGCGCCGCGTCCATCTCCAGCACGCCGTCCGCCGCCAGCGACTCGTACAGCGACGCCATGTCTGCACCAATCACACCAGTCAGATCAACTCCAAACCCAGACACCACCGACAGCGAGAAGCAGTTTCTAGCGGGAATGAG
>LAPY01001259.1:77067-89467 GCA_000970635.1 Eragrostis tef
GCCGTCATGTCGAAGCCGCACCGGTGCCCCCACATCGCCACCACGGGGAACATCTGCGTCTATTGCCCGGGCGGCCCCGACTCCGACTTCGAGTACAGCACGCAGTCCTACACTGGATACGAGCCCACTAGCATGCGCGCCATTCGGGCAAGGTGATTGAGTTCACTCTCTGCTGATGCCACTGATAATATTAATGTATACGCTTCTTGAATTGCTTGTATAAGGGTGGGTTGTACTGTGGCAAGCAAAGGATTAAGATGCCTAGCTTATGTTGTTTGAACTGTGCTTTACTACAACATTGAACGAGCCTTACTTTTATGCACTGAAATGGTTGCTTTTGTTAACAATTATACATTGCAATTCGAGACTATTAGTAAGGTTTCATTTGTGTGCGTGGTCCCATGTTTGAGGCTACTGCATCTATGAGTGCAATAGCTTTCGGTTTGTGCCGCAGATATGGTAGCAGGGTAAAAGCATTGATAGTCATGCATGCTAGTAGGCAACCATTGTTATCCTGGGTAGTGAGCATGCCTCAATACCCATAACTCGATTTAAACCATGGTGGATTTGCTAAATTGATGCTGGTCACTTTACTGAAAAAATGGGATTATGTTGCTATGCTATATTCCATACTAGCGTTACTCGAATTTGACATTTGAAGCGTACAAATGGTAGACAGCTGAAAGTGTTGGCAAAGTTATATATTTATTGCTTATGAAATAAGAAGGTACACCGATGCCACTAGGGATCTTTTAATACAGTAATAACCATGGATTCTGTTAATGTTCGAAAAAAATAACCATGGATTCTGTTTAGTGATGAAATTTCATGTGTTGTGATTATTTAAACTGCTTCACTGATATGATTTTGGCATTTGTTTTTCTAATCATGGTTTCTGACTCTAGGTACAATCCTTATGTGCAAGCTAGAAGCAGGATTGATCAGCTTAAGAGGCTAGGCCATAGTGTGGATAAGGTCTGTCGACCTATACCCCCTTCCTAACATTTTTAGTTATGTTAGCTACATTGTGTTCTGCTTTACATATTATTTTAGCTTTTAACCATAAGTGCAAGCTAACTTGAATTTATTCGGCAGGTCGAGTTCATTTTGATGGGTGGAACCTTCATGTCATTACCAGCTGATTATCGCGATTACTTCATCAGAAATCTTCATGATGCTTTATCGGGTCACACTTCTGCTAATGTTGAGGAGGCTGTTTGTTATTCGGAACATAGTGCTGTCAAATGTATTGGTATGACGATTGAGACGTAAGTATCATTGCATACCCACAATTATTTGTTTCCTTTGAGCGTAGTTATTTTTTCCATGTTAGATTCTGATAAATATTGGCTATCAAATGGGTCTCAATGTTTGGTTGCAAAATTTCCAGGAGACCTGATTATTGCTTGGGACCTCACTTGCGCCAGATGCTATCTTATGGTTGCACCCGTTTAGAAATTGGTGTTCAGAGTACATATGAGGACGTTGCTCGTGACACAAACAGAGGCCACACAGTGGCTGCTGTTGCTGATTGCTTTTGTTTGGCAAAAGATGCTGGGTTTAAGGTGATTGCTTGCTGAATCAAGGTTCTTTAGTTTTCTTGCTTCTTTAAGACTTCTTCTAATTTGCCATGATTCCTCTCAACAGGTGGTTGCCCATATGATGCCAGATTTACCTAATGTTGGAGTTGAAAGAGACATGGAAAGTTTCAGGGAATTTTTTGAAAGTCCGGCATTCCGAGCAGATGGTCTAAAGATTTATCCAACTCTCGTGATTCGTGGAACTGGTCTTTATGAGCTCTGGAAAACTGGAAGGTAGTCCTATTATCTAGCACCCCACATCCTGCCAAATCTTTTTTTTTTTGATATGGTTGGTATTCTTTAGAGTTTAGGTCGAGAGCTTTTGTACTGGTTACAGGGCCCCAGAAAGGAGATACTAGTACTAACTTTCCTGGGGATGTTGCTTTGTTGCAGGTATAGAAATTATCCACCTGAGCTGCTGGTAGATATTGTAGCAAGGATTTTGTCTCTGGTACCACCATGGACAAGAGTTTATCGGGTCCAGAGGGATATTCCTATGCCTCTAGTTACTTCTGGTGTCGAGAAAGGTAATCTGCGTGAACTTGCTCTGGCTCGAATGGAAGACTTGGGCTTAAAATGCCGAGATGTGAGAACACGTGAGGCAGGGATTCAGGTAAATATGTAATGCAGTATAATCACTTTCACATGCTTACAATATAACTAAGGACATGTGTTCTCATTCCTGCATCATCATGTAGGATATCCATCACAAAATCAGGCCGGATGAAGTAGAGCTTGTCAGACGTGACTATGCTGCAAATGAGGGTTGGGAGACGTTCCTCTCATATGAGGATACGCGACAGGTATTCGTAACCTGCCATCCAGTTTGTTTGATCACATGGTGAACTGGTTTATGATGCATGTCTGTATAGATGCACTTTGTAATGTGATTATAGACTTGTAGTCGATCGCCTCGTATGCATCGGAATCCTTCTGTTTGACAGTGGTCAACAGTAGGCCTTTTTCTCGTATATCTCTTGTTATTTTTCAATATAACTCACAATTTACTTTCATTGAATTTTACAGGATATCTTGATTGGCCTGTTGCGCTTGCGTAAATGTGGCCGCAATGTTACATGCCCTGAACTCACAGGAAGGTGTTCAATTGTTCGGGAACTTCATGTCTATGGTACCGCAGTCCCAGTGCATGGTCGAGATACAGACAAACTACAACATCAGGTGAATCTTGTATTTGCTTGTAGACCGCAAGTACCACCCTGTCTTTCAGTCCTCTGCCTCAAAGTCCCAAATATTTGCAGAGCATTCCTTCTTTTAGTTTATCAGTCATGTTAGTTAGGCAATTAGCAGCACCTGGACTGTTAGTCATGGCTGAGTTTTAGACAGCCACTACGGTCACAGTTAGTTTTGCTCATCGTCTATTTAATGTTAATGCATGATGAAAAAATATTGCAGCTTTCACAGTTAGTATGCCGGCTCATGTTTTCCCACCTCTGGCGGGATCCAATTTCAACAATATTTTTCTAGACACGTCCCACGTTTTGACTGATTGTAGTCATTGTTCTAAATTGAAAAGTTGATGTGTTCTTGTGGTTAATTTGTATGGTAGTACAAAAGCTGTCTACTGTCTTCAGTATGCTTTTATCACAAAAACAAAACAATTCGTTGGGTGAAATATTGATTAAAACCAAACTACAAACTCAGCCATTCAGGAAACACTCAATATCACTGTTGCCTGCCAGATATTTCCTCCCCTAATCGGTGTTTAAAGACCATTTTGTTTATTTTATACAGCCTAACTCGTAGATTATTTAAGATTTGTTATATCTATGATTTCTCAGGGATATGGAACTCTCCTAATGGAAGAAGCAGAGAGAATTGCTCGCTTGGAGCATCGCTCGAAGAAACTGGCCGTGATATCTGGAGTAGGAACACGCCACTACTATCGGAAACTAGGATATGAGCTAGAAGGTCCATATATGGTCAAGTTGTTGTCTTGAAATGTATGTTGTGTCACATCAGTATACTTAAAAATGTTTGCTTTATCCTCTTTTGGGGATTGACTAATATCATCATTTACCATATGATATGTAACCAAAGCAGATTTAGTTGCATCATGTGTCTATCCTTTTGAATCCAATCTGACAATTTGGCGAAGCTGATCTTAAAGTTCCCTTTCTAAATTGAACTGAATGTAAAAATACATGTTAAATGATGCAACAATCAGAAGTAGGGAAGGGAAAAACAAAACGAACGTGAGAATCGAAGTACAGATTGTGGAGTCGAAGTTGAGCCGTATCCCGTATGGTTCCTTCCACCACATACTTTCTGTGCCGGCAAACGAGGGGAATAATGCTTGCATGGTGCTTTTCTATATGCCAAAAGGGATCTAGCGTGATTCTACGTAATGAAGTCCCAATGATTCGTTGGCGCCCGAAATTTAGAAAAAAAAATGGACAAAAAAATTTCCGTTGCCGGGACTCGAACCCGGGTCTCTCCTAACCAGCTAGACTACTGCGGAGGATGAAGAGTTGGGGCAACCTTTTGTTTATCAACGAATCCTTGTGCCCGTGACGGCTCGTTGGGTAGCGCGTGGCGGCACGAGCTGTACCTGGACCACGGCCGTCCCGACGTGCTCCCCTACCAACGGCGTTCAGCACCTGAACGGACGCGATAGCGCGTCGGGTTCCTCGGGCGGTCACACGGAGTCGCGCGCGCTACCCGGTCGCTCAACTGGGGCGCCGATCGAGTCTCGCGGATGGCACATGTTAATTAGCACCCCGGAACTTGGCCGCTCGATCGACCAGAACCGTGGCTGCCGCGCCGCACTCGGTGATCGACCATGTCCCCTGCCGCGGCACGTACGTCGAGGGGGTGCGGGGCACGGCACGGCCACGGGCCGGGCGCTCGCTCGCTCATCGTCGCTGGCGAGTGCGCAGCACGTGGACACTTGGATGGGTTGGGCACTTGGGTAGTTGGGTACGGGTTTGGGGGCGATGGACCGGCGGGTGCCAGCGCGACACGACGATGCTCTGCCGCCGGTGCCTGGCATCCTCCGCCGTTTGTATGCGCTGCTCAAGGCTCAGTCGCGTGCTGCCGCGAAGTGCAGGTACGTAACGTACGTGCTGCATCTCCTCGGCGAGACGGGAGTGCTCGAGGACCAGTCATCATGCAATGCTATCTGTTCCAAATTCACGGCAGCTTTCACGACCCGTATTATGTAGCCCACGAATTTGTCGTCCGGTTGAAAGCCAGTAACGTCGAGCACAGCTAAATTACTGTGCTTGAAATCAGATAACTCCCAGGTTATATTTACCTTCGTGCAAACGCCATCAAGTTTTCTTAGCCACTCATCCATTCGGATGCATTCATGGTTCGATACCTGCATGAACATAAACATGAATATATAATTTGTCAAGCAAGGTCAAATAAACGTTGCCACCTTTTAACTGTCTCAAGTGCAAACTTGAGAAAGAAAAAATGTTCCAGTCCCAAGATGACAGGAAGGAGAGAGCTTTCCCATCTGCACAAAAGGGCAAAAACGTTCCTAAAACAAAACCCGAAAGGGGCCAAAACAGGAGGGTTCTAATTGGGTTTCATGCACACAACGTTACTAATAAAATCGGCACATTGCTTCATGCACACGTAAGTGCATGGATATTTTGAAATGAAAAAAAAAGATTGTGGAGTCGAAGTTGAGCCGTATCCCGTATGGTTCCTTCCACCACATACTTTCTGTGCCGGCAAACGAGGGGAATAATGCTTGCATGGTGCTTTTCTATATGCCAAAAGGGATCTAGCGTGATT
This sequence comes from Eragrostis tef, assembly GCA_000970635.1. NCBI lineage: Eukaryota > Viridiplantae > Streptophyta > Magnoliopsida > Poales > Poaceae > Eragrostis > Eragrostis tef. Next base: position 82,413 of record LAPY01001259.1, read on the forward strand.
CTACGTAATGAAGTCCCAATGATTCGTTGGCGCCCGAAATTTAGAAAAAAAAATGGACAAAAAAATTTCCGTTGCCGGGACTCGAACCCGGGTCTCTCCTAACCAGCTAGACTACTGCGGAGGATGAAGAGTTGGGGCAACCTTTTGTTTATCAACGAATCCTTGTGCCCGTGACGGCTCGTTGGGTAGCGCGTGGCGGCACGAGCTGTACCTGGACCACGGCCGTCCCGACGTGCTCCCCTACCAACGGCGTTCAGCACCTGAACGGACGCGATAGCGCGTCGGGTTCCTCGGGCGGTCACACGGAGTCGCGCGCGCTACCCGGTCGCTCAACTGGGGCGCCGATCGAGTCTCGCGGATGGCACATGTTAATTAGCACCCCGGAACTTGGCCGCTCGATCGACCAGAACCGTGGCTGCCGCGCCGCACTCGGTGATCGACCATGTCCCCTGCCGCGGCACGTACGTCGAGGGGGTGCGGGGCACGGCACGGCCACGGGCCGGGCGCTCGCTCGCTCATCGTCGCTGGCGAGTGCGCAGCACGTGGACACTTGGATGGGTTGGGCACTTGGGTAGTTGGGTACGGGTTTGGGGGCGATGGACCGGCGGGTGCCAGCGCGACACGACGATGCTCTGCCGCCGGTGCCTGGCATCCTCCGCCGTTTGTATGCGCTGCTCAAGGCTCAGTCGCGTGCTGCCGCGAAGTGCAGGTACGTAACGTACGTGCTGCATCTCCTCGGCGAGACGGGAGTGCTCGAGGACCAGTCATCATGCAATGCTATCTGTTCCAAATTCACGGCAGCTTTCACGACCCGTATTATGTAGCCCACGAATTTGTCGTCCGGTTGAAAGCCAGTAACGTCGAGCACAGCTAAATTACTGTGCTTGAAATCAGATAACTCCCAGGTTATATTTACCTTCGTGCAAACGCCATCAAGTTTTCTTAGCCACTCATCCATTCGGATGCATTCATGGTTCGATACCTGCATGAACATAAACATGAATATATAATTTGTCAAGCAAGGTCAAATAAACGTTGCCACCTTTTAACTGTCTCAAGTGCAAACTTGAGAAAGAAAAAATGTTCCAGTCCCAAGATGACAGGAAGGAGAGAGCTTTCCCATCTGCACAAAAGGGCAAAAACGTTCCTAAAACAAAACCCGAAAGGGGCCAAAACAGGAGGGTTCTAATTGGGTTTCATGCACACAACGTTACTAATAAAATCGGCACATTGCTTCATGCACACGTAAGTGCATGGATATTTTGAAATGAAAAAAAAAGAACTCAAATGTTAGCAACAGGTTAATACTAGTAGTACCTTAATTTGGAGCATCTTCAGGAGTGGTGCCGCCTGTAGAAGGAATAATGTCCAAGTAAGGTCACATTCTTCAAAAAATGTTTCCAAGATTCACGACCCTCAGGTTCTGCAACAGAGGAGCCAGCTCATTTTTGTTCTCCGGCTGAACCCAAATCTGCATCAGTGAAGAAAATGTCAACAACGATTACATCTACAGTCTCTGTAGAAAGAAACGTAGACGGCTATTAAGTTCTAGGAATTTCAAGTGTTCTTGACTCACCCTAGCACTACGAAAGTCGAGATGCAATTCACCCAGCATAGCATGATCAACAAGCAGCTCGCTTAATTTGAGTGTCGTGTACTGAGCATTGCCGGCTGTGGTGAGCATAAGCCGACGAAGCTGTGGGACGTGGCCGAACAGCATCGGGCGTCCATGCCGGGAAGGAAACCAGCTCTCGCAGATCACCTGAGCAAGCTTCGGAAGCCACTTGAGCTCGACGCCGTCACAGTTGCAGCTCACAAGCTTCAGCTCGGTGAGCCGGGAGTGCTCGAGGACCAGCGGCCTGTCTCTGCCCGTTTCGCAGTTGAGCAGCGAAAGCCGCTCCAGCTTCTGGCAGGGGCGGAGCACGCTGGGGATGTCGGAGTCCCGCAGCTTGACGCTCTCCACGTGCAGGCCCGTGAGGCCGGCGAAGGCGCGAGGGCAAGCACTGAGGCAAGACAGGAAGCGTCTCCCTTGCCTGTTCATGTCCCCATCGGTGCAGAGGATGTCCGTCTTCTCACCCAGGAAGTTGATCTCGGCCGCAACCACGCCGCGGCTGCGAGCCGACATGGCGTCCTCGGCGGCTCGGAGGATGCCGATGGACTCGTTCCGGAGGAAGAAGGTCAGGGAGAGGTTGTTGATGGGCTGGTCGCTCCTGCGTGCCAGGATGCTGTTCGCTGCCCGCGCCACGGCCATGTTGCCCCGCGCCGTGTTGGACAAAGTGGACTTGAACCCGTCGGCGTCGACGCCGCTGGGGTTGATGAAGTACTCCACGTCAATGTCGATGTCGGGGAGCACGCTGGGGACGTGCCTCCACCGCCTCGAGAGGACGCTGCTCCTGACGGCGTCGCGCAGGTCGAGGCGCTTCAGGATGGAGAGGAGAACATCGTCCGGCAGCTTGCCGAGCCTGTCTGGTGCGTCTTCCTCGACTTCCTCATGTACGGACTTACACGATGGGGTAATTAAGGATCGGGATTGGATTGTGCTCGTTGGGGGCAAAAGGAATCAAACGAGCAAGAGTCTGAAGGCTAAAAAAGAAAAATCAAAATAAGGTACGTACCTGCTGGCTGATCACCAACGTATCGCTTGTCGCCGCCGCCATGGATGATGATGCCCTCGGCTCCGTGAGAGGAAAAATGTACAACGAGAATCGCCGAAACACGTGGTGAGGACTGAGGAGAGGACGAACGAACGGCTACTATATATCAGGCCGTGCGATGGAAATATCGGCTAATCTCGGCTTCCTGGATTCGAAACTGAGTCGACTCCGGACCCTGAGATGACAGGCTTTGGGCCTAACCCATCACACCACGTTAAGGCAGCGCGAAAAAGGCCCACTCTGCTATGTTTTAGCCCGCCTTGTAAGAGGCCCCTGGTAAGACGTCCGAGGGCGGCGCCCCCCCGACGGCCGCCGCGGTGCCGGCGATGTAGTGCAGCGAGGCACCAATAATCCCAGTTGCAACAATGGCGAGTCCCGACCCAATGCAGGTCCAGCACTTCCTGTTCGTTCCCTCCGCCGCCCCCACCCCACGCAGTTAACGTTTCTTCTCCATGAGCTGCAATCCTGCATATCATTTTCCCCTTTTCACAGCTGCACTTACATCTTGCTTACGCCTCATCAACGTTACAGCTCATCATCCTTTGCACGTTTATGCTCTTCTTTTAATTTCACTGTCCACAGGAACATGACGAATGAGAGAACATTTTACAGGTTCCTAACTTTTGCTGTAATAATGAGCTTATATATGAAAATTAATAGCTGTAAAGTATCGAATAGCTACAAAATACTTGTGGCTCTCTAAAACTATCTCCAAAAGTTGTGGTTTTATGAAACAAATGATCAAATAGTTGTGGTCCTGTGAAATTCACCCTCAAAATATTATGCAACTTGACTGTAAAAAAAATATGCAACTTCCCCTATGCACACAAAATTGCTATGTTGCAAGAACTTCCCAGATCAGTGTGAAGCCTATCTTGTGGAACTTGGTAGTGGCAGACAAGCAAATATGTTTAGCCCAGATAAAACACACTATGATATCTGAAATAAGAAGACCTATTTTTTAAGATAACTTTTTTCTAAAAGAAATGAAAGTGAATAAAAGTATTGGGGCCAAATATCGTCTACAAAAAGAGATATACTTTGTGTTGGAGCACAAAAGCAAACTGGTAAAAGTACAATCAAGCTTTCTTCAACATTATAATAAGTGTATCAAACATAGGGAAACATATCGATATAGGTAAACCAAGATGTGGTCTGATAATTGCTAAGAAAACATATATGAATCTTGACAAAGACATGATCATCTGCCAGATTCAATTTTAATAGGTGACGATCTCCAGTCTGATAATTGCTTCCTGATCTGCTCTCTCTCCTCATCTGTCTGTGGATATGCTGTCGAAGGACAATACCGACAGCGTCCACAAAGACGACCTTTAAGCAGTGATACAAGTTCCAAATTCACAGCCGATTCCATAACTTGTCTTATATATCTAATGAACTTCTCTTCTACTTGGAAGCCCTCAATAGTGAGCTTGCTCAAATTATAATTCTTGAAATCGTTATGTGCTTTCCAACTTAAGTGGTCATTTCTCTTTTGGAACAACTGCCAGTATATGCCCCCTTCATTTGAATCACAATTATGATCCCACACCTGAAAATTAAGTTCAGAGATTTAAGTAATTATATATTTGCTGCCTTCGCTTACCATGGGTGGATATTGGTCAAGGTAAAGGGGATAGAACTGAAGAAGAACAATGTTTACTTTTATTTCGTAAGTAAAAATATCATATGTTCATCATATTTGCTGCCTTTGGTTGTTATGGGTAGCATTTCTTGCAGGTTCGTTTGGATGGATATTGGGAAAAGTATAGGGGATAGGACTAAACAACAATAATGTTTACTTTTATTTTCTAATAAAGTGAGATGACCTATATGTGTTCATTTGTATGAACAAAACAAAACAAAAAAGAAAAGAAAAACGTCCAAATACTTGTGGAAACAAAACTTATAAACAAACATGTATGGTTATTTCCTTTAAGAGAGGGTGAAGATTGTAGAAAGAACATTGTCCACGTGAGATCGCACTCATCATGAACGAAACGAAGCTTAACCATTTGTAGATTCTGCAACAGAGGAGCCAGTCATTTTGGGCCTTCAGGTTGAATCCAGACCTGCAGAAGGTATAAACGAAATAAAGCGTGATTGTACGCTATTAGTTACGAAAAAAAAACATAAACCCGAAAGCGCAATGACATTATTGATCACCTTTTTACACTGGAAGTTCAAATCCAGTTCAGCTATTACCACATTACTAAGCAACTCACTTAGCTTTACATTATGGTGGTAAGTCGAGGCCATATTACTAAGGATTAGGGCCCAAAGCTGTGGAACATAACCGAATGACAGCGGGCATGAACCATTTGATGGCAACCAAGTCTGACAAGTCAAATGGGTGAGTCGTGGAAGCCATTTGAGCTCTACCCTTTCGAACAGGCATGCAATGATGGTAAGTTCAGCAAGTTGCGAATGTGCAATTTGTATGACAGATCGAATCCCAGCGTCGCAGTTCTGTAGTCTAAGGTACTCCAGCTTCTTACATGTACCAAACACATTAGGGATGTCCGACTCACCGAGTCTGAGATTATGCAGATACAAGTCCGTGAGCCCACCAAATGTACAGGGACAAGAATCAAAGAGTGTCATGAAGCGTCTTCCATAGACGATCATGTCATCAGGCGAGCAATGTTTGCCATGCGTCTCTGTTAAGATTTTGAATTCTGCTCTGGTAACTCCTCGGTTTGACATGGCATTGTTCACAGAACGAACAATGTCAAATGCTTCATACCTCAAATAGAAACATATGCGTAGGTGTGTGATGGTGTGGTGACTCTTATGTGCCAAGACACTCTTTGCAGCTTCAACCAAGGAGACATTGGATTGTACCAGTTCCTCAAGCGTACATTCGGAACCACCGATTTCAGACTGGTAGTGTGCAACGTCTAGAACAATTTTAGAATGAAGACCCACTAGATGTCTCCACCGCTTTGAAAGTACACAGGTCCTTGCAGCTTCACTTAGTAACTCTAGCTTGCCCAAAATATTCAGGAGAATATCATCTTGGAGTTTGCTTAGCCTATCTTCCTGTTCATGGCCCTGCAAGGATGTAGTAATCTAAAGATGACTAAGGCATAGAGAGCAGAGAATAGCACAGATATTCATAACAGAGTAGGCAATGAAACGTGATATATATTATGGAACGAGGATCGTTAGTAACAACAAACTCAATCATGAATCTAAACAGAATAAGCAGAGTCGGTAACGAACGAGATGAAAAGGATCCAAAAGCAGAGCGTTGTACTAGGAAGCGCCGCACAACCCCATCATCGAATTAATAGACCGGTATGTATGTCTGTGGCAGAGGATAGCTACCTGAGTCTCTGACTCCTGCCGGCTGGAGTCGGCCGTCACGTACGTCCCCATGCTTGACTTTCCCTCTTCTATTTCTCTGGCGATCGCCGTCGCCTGCGGTTCCGAACCGTCGTGAAGCCGGCGTCGTCCACGTGGTGAGGTGTGATTGAAAAAAGGCTTGGCCGTTCCTGAGATTGGCACTCGAGTCTTTTGTTTGGAAATCGTCCAGTCGGGGGCTACAGTTCGCGATGGTTACGCTCCCTTCCCTTGTCAGAAACGGAAAAGATCTCGAGCACAGGCACAATTAGGTTGGTCTTGGGCTCTTGGCGGTGGCGTTGCGCTGCAACTGGTCTGAACTCTGAAGAATCATGCACGCATGGAGACGGAAGGCGTCCAGAGCCGAGGAGTACGTCCTCGAGACGTCGGAACGAGACACGTGCATCCTAAATGACCGTGCGACTCAAGGACGCTGCGTAAGTGTCGCCACTCCTTCCATGAAGTGAAGAGCCGCGCGGTTCGCTCGTGCAAAGGAGGGCGAGTTCATGTGGAGCCCGCGGGTATGCCGCTTTGAGCAGAGCCGTCTCACGAACGCGAACGTCGGGTATGCCACGACGTCTAGCTGCAACGCCGACGGCATCGTCAACGCCGAGATGGAGTGTCAGTTGCCGCTGGCGAACCCCCGCGCTTTTCTGCGCGTCGTCTTGACCATGGGCGCGCGCGGCGGCGTCCGGCTACCGGGATCCTGCCCGCAGCGACCGGGCGGTCGTCTCGTCATTTCAAAAGCGACCACCCCTTGGGTCGTTTGTTGACGTCCGATCATGATCGTGCGCCGTGGATTCTGCGTTTGACCGGTTTGACCTGGTCGTTGCCCCGCCGGATGAGGGCAGAGGGCGGCTGGATTGCGCCACGGCGTCAGCTCGTTCGGGAACTGCCATGCCATTGTCGAAACTCGAGGCCGTCCTCGTCGATGCTGATGCACACTCTCTCCTCAGCTCGTCGCCCCCGAATTAATCTACCCACCATTTTCTCATGCGTTCAAACTTTATATTGCCCACTGGCCCTCGGCCTCTGCTCGTCCTGCGGCGGCTCGAC
>LAPY01001259.1:110170-131204 GCA_000970635.1 Eragrostis tef
CCCTGCCCCTGGGCGCGGGCGTCCTCAGACGGACGCCCGTGCCCATAGCTTCGCCGTCGGCTACATGATCCAAAGGCAGCTCTTTTATTGTTCGCCGTCTTCTACTTTGCAGCTCTAACGATGCCTCAACGAGGATCTGAAACTGCTGTTTCCTGATCCAAATCAGGTAGATCAGGTAACAATCGTGACCGATCTATGATTTTTTTTTCATTCTTTGATCAATTTGATACTATCTTCCAAAATTTTCCATTTGTTTCGAATATTCTTTTGTTATGCCTGTGCAAGCCTTGAAATACTAACACTCGTTGCCTCTGCAACCTCTTCTGGGCCGGTCTATTTAGTCCGTTTGATCTGTTTATGGGCTCAACTTTATTTCTCGACCTTCACCCACTGCCCTAGTCCATTTCGCGGATCGGTTTCGGCCCGATCAGAAAGTTTCAGACATTTCCATCCTCCCGGCCTGTGTCGCAGGCTTAGTGTTTAAACCCACCTCGCGTTTCCTCACTTCCGAGGCTCTCTTCTCGGGGTTTAAATACCACATCCCACCTCGCGTTTCTTCTTCTATTCGCGTCGATCTCGAGTCGCAGCACGGAAACTCTTCCGCTCGCTGCGTCGCAACAACCGTCAGCCCTGCTTCCCAATAGCTTGATGGCTCGGTACCTTACGAATCCTGATTTAATTTTCCTTACTGTTTCCCTTCCGCATTTGATTGGCCTTGGATTTGTGCGGTATTTTGAATTGGGTTAGCGAATTTGAACTGCTCTACTTAGGGTTTGGGTTGTTGCCTTTAGTTAATCCAAATCGATGGGTTCTGAATCTTCTCTTCGTTTGTGAATGCAATGTAGGATCATGATTTTGCTGGAGGCTTGCGGCATCGCTAGTGATTAATCCCGCGTCTTGATCACGAGTAGCTGTAGAGCCCGGTAAATTTCGAGCGGTTCAATTTCATAGGGTTACTTACGCTTTTGATTGTTGAAAGTACCCAACATTTGTGCGGACTTTTGAACTGGTTTGGTGAGTTTCAACTGGCTTTCGTTAGGGTAAGCTGTAGTTGCAGACTCTATTTGTCTTGATCTCGAGTAGTTGCTGAGATGGCTCGGTAAATTTCGAGCGATTCAATTTCATAGGGCTTCTTATGAAGTAGTTCAGGTTTGTGCGGAATTTTTGTTCTGGTTTTGTGGGTTCCAACTTGCTTTCGTTAGGTTTGTGCGGTTTGTGATGTTCCTTAATCCTCCTTTGATATGAGAAATTAAAACAGGTTTGTGCGGTTTATTTCTACATGTAGGTTATTTTCAGTCGTTGGGGTTAATGGTTATATGTGTTCATCCGCTAGTCACGTGCTAGAACTTATTAGAGGTGTGAAAAATATGTTCTGAATTAACTGAAATACGGACCCATTTGAATTATTTATCTGAGTTATAGGTGTAAGAGCAACATACATAATTTGGAGATTGTTCTTTAATTTTTGTCTCATTATATCTAGACATTATTTTTGTTTGCAGAATCCAGTTTGGTACCCTGTATGTTGGCTTGGAGTGTCCCCTATCAGTTGCTGATGCTATACTTCCGGATGTCCAAATGTGAGTTACATTTTAGCCATCATATTAAATATCGTCCATTCATTATCTGAACAGTCTCTCTGGGCGTTTTTGGCCTCTCCTCTGTTGAAACAAATTTATATGGTTATTATGGTTTTTGTCATTGTCTCGTACCTAGAGTATTACTTTAGATAACCATCATGCATGATAATGCTACCTGAATGTGTTGGTCTTAAGTTTTCTTGTTTGAGTTCATTAGAAGCCTGAATTGGTACCATTGCTTAATACCTGATGGCATTTTGTTGGCGGACCGTTTTTCCATTTCCCACTGGGTAATTTGATTTTTGAATTTTATTTTCCTGTTTCAACTATTTGGTTGGAATGTTTGGATATCTTTTGGTCAGGTTCTTCTACTTCTGTTTCCTTATGCTATATTCGGTCTTCTTTGTCTTTCCTCAGGGAGGCAAGATTAATTTATGATGTTGAATCTTATATCTGATATTGGTTTAATTTTAATAGGGCTCAAGCTGTGGTCGATGTAAGTAGTTATCCTGAAGTTGCTAATACTGCTCAAGTTGCCAAGGTTGATGTGCCTAATGACGGGTAAATAACTTCCTGGCTTAGCTTTTCTTTGATGATTAATACATCAGGTGTTATCTTTTCTTTCTGATCAGGTTAATGTGCTATTTTGTTTGAATTATGTTTGCAATTGCGTAAAATCTTTGAATCTTTGAATTCTCTGAGTTATAGGTGTAAGAGCAACATACATAATTTGGAGATTGTTCTTTAATTTTTGTCTCATTATATCTAGACATTATTTTTGTTTGCAGAATCCAGTTTGGTACCCTGTATGTTGGCTTGGAGTGTCCCCTATCAGTTGCTGATGCTATACTTCCGGATGTCCAAATGTGAGTTACATTTTAGCCATCATATTAAATATCGTCCATTCATTATCTGAACAGTCTCTCTGGGCGTTTTTGGCCTCTCCTTTGTTGAAACAAATTTATATGGTTATTATGGTTTTTGTCATTGTCTCGTACCTAGAGTATTACTTTAGATAACCATCATGCATGATAATGCTACCTGAATGTGTTGGTCTTAAGTTTTCTTGTTTGAGTTCATTAGAAGCCTGAATTGGTACCATTGCTTAATACCTGATGGCATTTTGTTGGCGGACCGTTTTTCCATTTCCCACTGGGTAATTTGATTTTTGAATTTTATTTTCCTGTTTCAACTATTTGGTTCGAATGTTTGGATATCTTTTGGTCAGGTTCTTCTACTTCTGTTTCCTTATGCTATATTCGGTCTTCTTTGTCTTTCCTCAGGGAGGCAAGATTAATTTATGATGTTGAATCTTATATCTGATATTGGTTTAATTTTAATAGGGCTCAAGCTGTGGTCGATGTAAGTAGTTATCCTGAAGTTGCTAATACTGCTCAAGTTGCCAAGGTTGATGTGCCTAATGACGGGTAAATAACTTCCTGGCTTAGCTTTTCTTTGATGATTAATACATCAGGTGTTATCTTTTCTTTCTGATCAGGTTAATGTGCTATTTTGTTTGAATTATGTTTGCAATTGCGTAAAATCTTTGAATCTTTGAATTCTCTGAGTTATAGGTGTAAGAGCAACATACATAATTTGGAGATTGTTCTTTAATTTTTGTCTCATTATATCTAGACATTATTTTTGTTTGCAGAATCCAGTTTGGTACCCTGTATGTTGGCTTGGAGTGTCCCCTATCAGTTGCTGATGCTATACTTCCGGATGTCCAAATGTGAGTTACATTTTAGCCATCATATTAAATATCGTCCATTCATTATCTGAACAGTCTCTCTGGGCGTTTTTGGCCTCTCCTTTGTTGAAACAAATTTATATGGTTATTATGGTTTTTGTCATTGTCTCGTACCTAGAGTATTACTTTAGATAACCATCATGCATGATAATGCTACCTGAATGTGTTGGTCTTAAGTTTTCTTGTTTGAGTTCATTAGAAGCCTGAATTGGTACCATTGCTTAATACCTGATGGCATTTTGTTGGCGGACCGTTTTTCCATTTCCCACTGGGTAATTTGATTTTTGAATTTTATTTTCCTGTTTCAACTATTTGGTTCGAATGTTTGGATATCTTTTGGTCAGGTTCTTCTACTTCTGTTTCCTTATGCTATATTCGGTCTTCTTTGTCTTTCCTCAGGGAGGCAAGATTAATTTATGATGTTGAATCTTATATCTGATATTGGTTTAATTTTAATAGGGCTCAAGCTGTGGTCGATGTAAGTAGTTATCCTGAAGTTGCTAATACTGCTCAAGTTGCCAAGGTTGATGTGCCTAATGACGGGTAAATAACTTCCTGGCTTAGCTTTTCTTTGATGATTAATACATCAGGTGTTATCTTTTCTTTCTGATCAGGTTAATGTGCTATTTTGTTTGAATTATGTTTGCAATTGCGTAAAATCTTTGAATCTTTGAATTCTCTGAGTTATAGGTGTAAGAGCAACATACATAATTTGGAGATTGTTCTTTAATTTTTGTCTCATTATATCTAGACATTATTTTTGTTTGCAGAATCCAGTTTGGTACCCTGTATGTTGGCTTGGAGTGTCCCCTATCAGTTGCTGATGCTATACTTCCGGATGTCCAAATGTGAGTTACATTTTAGCCATCATATTAAATATCGTCCATTCATTATCTGAACAGTCTCTCTGGGCGTTTTTGGCCTCTCCTTTGTTGAAACAAATTTATATGGTTATTATGGTTTTTGTCATTGTCTCGTACCTAGAGTATTACTTTAGATAACCATCATGCATGATAATGCTACCTGAATGTGTTGGTCTTAAGTTTTCTTGTTTGAGTTCATTAGAAGCCTGAATTGGTACCATTGCTTAATACCTGATGGCATTTTGTTGGCGGACTGATTTTCCATTTCCCATTGGGTAATTTGATTTTTGAATTGTTTTCCTGTTTCAACTATTTGATTGCAATGTTTGAATATCTTTTGGTCAGGTTCTTCTATTTCTGTTTCCTTATGCTATATTCGGTCTTCTTTGTCTTTCCTCAGGGAGGCAAGATTAATTTATGATGTTGAATCTTATATCTGATATTGGTTTAATTTTAATAGGGCTCAAGCTGTGGTCGATGTAAGTAGTTATCCTGAAGTTGCTAATACTGCTCAAGTTGCCAAGGTTGATGATGTGCCTAATGACGGGTAAATAACTTCCTGGCTTAGCTTTTCTTTGATGATTAATACATCAGGTGTTATCTTTTCTTTCTGATCAGGTTAATGTGCTATTTTGTTTGAATTATGTTTGCAATTGCGTAAAATCTTTGAATCTTTGAATTCTCTGAGTTATAGGTGTAAGAGCAACATACATAATTTGGAGATTGTTCTTTAATTTTTGTCTCATTATATCTAGACATTATTTTTGTTTGCAGAATCCAGTTTGGTACCCTGTATGTTGGCTTGGAGTGTCCCCTATCAGTTGCTGATGCTATACTTCCGGATGTCCAAATGTGAGTTACATTTTAGCCATCATATTAAATATCGTCCATTCATTATCTGAACAGTCTCTCTGGGCGTTTTTGGCCTCTCCTTTGTTGAAACAAATTTATATGGTTATTATGGTTTTTGTCATTGTCTCGTACCTAGAGTATTACTTTAGATAACCATCATGCATGATAATGCTACCTGAATGTGTTGGTCTTAAGTTTTCTTGTTTGAGTTCATTAGAAGCCTGAATTGGTACCATTGCTTAATACCTGATGGCATTTTGTTGGCGGACCGTTTTTCCATTTCCCACTGGGTAATTTGATTTTTGAATTTTATTTTCCTGTTTCAACTATTTGGTTGGAATGTTTGGATATCTTTTGGTCAGGTTCTTCTACTTCTGTTTCCTTATGCTATATTCGGTCTTCTTTGTCTTTCCTCAGGGAGGCAAGATTAATTTATGATGTTGAATCTTATATCTGATATTGGTTTAATTTTAATAGGGCTCAAGCTGTGGTCGATGTAAGTAGTTATCCTGAAGTTGCTAATACTGCTCAAGTTGCCAAGGTTGATGTGCCTAATGACGGGTAAATAACTTCCTGGCTTAGCTTTTCTTTGATGATTAATACATCAGGTGTTATCTTTTCTTTCTGATCAGGTTAATGTGCTATTTTGTTTGAATTATGTTTGCAATTGCGTAAAATCTTTGAATCTTTGAATTCTCTGAGTTATAGGTGTAAGAGCAACATACATAATTTGGAGATTGTTCTTTAATTTTTGTCTCATTATATCTAGACATTATTTTTGTTTGCAGAATCCAGTTTGGTACCCTGTATGTTGGCTTGGAGTGTCCCCTATCAGTTGCTGATGCTATACTTCCGGATGTCCAAATGTGAGTTACATTTTAGCCATCATATTAAATATCGTCCATTCATTATCTGAACAGTCTCTCTGGGCGTTTTTGGCCTCTCCTTTGTTGAAACAAATTTATATGGTTATTATGGTTTTTGTCATTGTCTCGTACCTAGAGTATTACTTTAGATAACCATCATGCATGATAATGCTACCTGAATGTGTTGGTCTTAAGTTTTCTTGTTTGAGTTCATTAGAAGCCTGAATTGGTACCATTGCTTAATACCTGATGGCATTTTGTTGGCGGACCGTTTTTCCATTTCCCACTGGGTAATTTGATTTTTGAATTTTATTTTCCTGTTTCAACTATTTGGTTCGAATGTTTGGATATCTTTTGGTCAGGTTCTTCTACTTCTGTTTCCTTATGCTATATTCGGTCTTCTTTGTCTTTCCTCAGGGAGGCAAGATTAATTTATGATGTTGAATCTTATATCTGATATTGGTTTAATTTTAATAGGGCTCAAGCTGTGGTCGATGTAAGTAGTTATCCTGAAGTTGCTAATACTGCTCAAGTTGCCAAGGTTGATGTGCCTAATGACGGGTAAATAACTTCCTGGCTTAGCTTTTCTTTGATGATTAATACATCAGGTGTTATCTTTTCTTTCTGATCAGGTTAATGTGCTATTTTGTTTGAATTATGTTTGCAATTGCGTAAAATCTTTGAATCTTTGAATTCTCTGAGTTATAGGTGTAAGAGCAACATACATAATTTGGAGATTGTTCTTTAATTTTTGTCTCATTATATCTAGACATTATTTTTGTTTGCAGAATCCAGTTTGGTACCCTGTATGTTGGCTTGGAGTGTCCCCTATCAGTTGCTGATGCTATACTTCCGGATGTCCAAATGTGAGTTACATTTTAGCCATCATATTAAATATCGTCCATTCATTATCTGAACAGTCTCTCTGGGCGTTTTGGCTGTTGTAGGAGATATTGCTAGATGCAGTTTGTGCTTGCTGCACACTTTTTATATTTGAGTTTCCTGTTTGTTTTTTTTTCCTTATCTTGGTTTTCTATTATATTTGGGTTGGGCTATGTTAACCTTGCTTTGTTGTTGTGTTACAGGTCGTTATCCAATGAGGTTGATGCGCCTTGGACTGAAGTCAAACACAAGGGCTTTGCAAAATACAAAAAACGCAGGTCTGTTTCTGCATTCTTTGTTTAGTTCTGAATCAGTTTAAAATTAGCCACTAGTTGATGCCACTAGTTCAGTATTTGGAAGATCCAGCAAGCATTGTCATGGTTTTTTAGCGTTAAAATTGATATTGCTTGAGGCTATTTGTCGCTGCTGAGCCTGTCATGTTTGTTTTCAGTAGATCGCCTTCTGTCGTATGCCAGACTTGATTTTGTAACCAACATAATGGCCTTCTAGATGCTACTAGGAAGTGTCTTTTGTTTGTACCAGTTTATTATTTTCGATTTCCTTTTAGATATAAAGCGTTGTGGACTTTTGGCTTCATATCATCAAGTATCGTGGTTTCTTACTCTTGGCCTTATCATGTTAGTTAATTATTGTTTTGTCACATTATTGTACTTTTTTGTTATCGTGGTTTCAAACTCTGTATTTTTTGTAATCTTTTCAGGGAAAATGTTCGGAAGTCCATGGGTGATTCAACTGATCCTAGGTGAGTTGAGTTTGTATGTGTAGTGATAATTTGTGTAAGAATTGAACTAATTGTTCTTCAAATACAGATGTTGATACTGTTGATCTTATGGTCCTTCGGAGTTCTATGTCGGTTGTTTCTTATCTGTGAGCTTGGTCCTATGGAGTTCCATGTTGGTTGTTTATTATCTGCGAGCTTGGTCCAACGGAATTCTATGTCCATTATTTATTATCTGCTGAGCTTGGTCCTACGGAGTCATATATTGGTTGTTTGTTATCTGCGAGCTTGGTCCCACGGAGTACTATATTGTTGGTAATTCGTAAATGTAAGAGTAAAGAAGCTACCTGTTCTCAGGTTTATTTTTCCATGCTGTTTCCGTTTTCTCATGTTTGTTTCAGTTTTGGTTTATTATTCATCTGGCTTATGCTGCTCATTTTCCGGGTCATTCCGTGATTCTCTGGGTTACGACTGGAATAGTCTAGATGATTTGGAGTGGCCGGTTGTTGGTACTATCCCCTGTCCAGCCCTTGGACCCAGGTCTGTTACATGGTTCCAGTTTGTTTAATCTATTGGATAAACCTGAACATTTGGTGATTAGAATACACAATCTGACTGTTTCTTCATTTGTTTTTCAGCTCCAGCGCAGAAACAACTATGCAGGCGACCACACATTCTTTGCCCATTCCGGGTGAAGGTGAGTCTCTACTCTCTACTGATGCAGATTGAACTATTTTCAGGAGAACCCACTTTTGGATTACCCATCACCGTTGTTGACATCTGCAACATATAACAAAATTTTAACCATACCATTGCAGCAAATTGTTTACATACAGTTTTTTGAATGTAGGATTCTACCGAGGTAGATTCAAGTACTATTTAGAAGAACCCACTTTTCTGAGCACATAGAGAATATTTCTTGAAACAAATATTTAACATGTCCCATTGGATTGCCCGTCACAGTTGTGACGTTTGTGATACATAGAAAAATTGTAGCCATACCATTGCTGCAAATTGTTTGCATACGGTTTTTTGAATTTACAAACCGTACTTTTTTCTCCATTCTATTTGGACGATATTGCCTGCTTCAATTTTTGTAAAATCGTAGTTTAATTATGAACCTGTGTGCACAGATGAGATTGATCATCGAGATATCGTAGATAAGAAGCGTATGAAAAGGAATACGATGAGGGGTGGTCTATTTGGAGATACTGATGGGGTCCTGAAGAGCGTATACTGAACGGTAGGCATTTCTGTCTAAAATTCGTATGTAATTTTGTTTGACTGCTTATGACTCGCTTTTTTCTGAACTGAATGATCTGCTTATTATACTAATGCAGATTCTGAAAGACCAAGCTTCTCCTAGAAGGATTCAGCATGCCTCTAGGATTGCTAGTTGTGGATTCTGTCCCAAATGCTTAAACGGACAATATCTGTTTGAACTGTTGAGTTGCATTCGTACTATGGTGGCTCCTGAACTGTCTGGCTTGTAAATTTTTCGATATATCTTTTTGAACTCTTGAGTTGCATTCGAACTGTGGTGGCCCTCTGAACTGTCTGGTTTGTAAATATTTGAACTCTTGAGTTGTATTCGTACTGTGGTGGCCCTATGAACTGTCTGTTTTGTAAATGGTTCTTCAAAGGTGGGATATTTGATTGAACTCTATTAAAATTGCGGTTGGCGTACATGTGAGGATTTGCCAAGATTTCTGTAATATATCTTTGTTTGTAAATGCCCAGATTATTCCTTGTACATGGTGATTGCCCCCGTGCAGATTATCCTTTGGACAAATCTAATTTGTGATAAATTAGTATGGTGATTGGAGTAAAATTTGTGAAGCATAATTGTGTGACACCTTCGTCGTTTTTTTTTCCAGGAATCCAATCAATGCAATTGGAAAAGTTCTATCGTTTGGCAGCATGCTAGACTCCTGACCTGACATTTTATCCGCAGAAATGTTATTTGCAGTGACCGATCCATTCTAAAGCAAATTTGACTGGAGGGGTCCCTTTTTTGGTATGGTGAGTTTGGCAGGCACGAATGATAGCAAACGTGGACGGACTACGCATCTTACAGCACTGCCACTGTTGTAGCACTTATTCCGTTCGAGAACACCTCTGTTCAGATTTCTGCGGATAAATTGTCAGAAATCTGGAGCGACACACAAATCTGGATTGAAAACTACAGGGCATTCGAATGGTCTGTTCCTACTTGTTCTATTCCGTTCTGTTGCGCCTCCTATTGTTATCTGATCCTGTGATCTTGTCTTGTCCCTGCAAGTGTGACGCGTCCTCCATCAAATAATTCAAATTCAGAGCTCTTGCGGTGTGAACTCAGCTTTGCAACTCATACAGGAAGCTTCATCAGGGACATCAAGATAGCAGCTCAAGAGTCTCCTGTAACGTTTTCTTTTTTTTTTTATGGAATAGGAGGGCAAAGCGCCCTACTGATTATAATTTATAAATATCAAAAAGTGTCTTGATTACAAAGAGTACAGACGAAAAAACATAAAGTGCCAAAAGAAAAACAAGATCAAGAGATTGTATCTAGCCATTCTTGGATTCTTGGGATGTATTTCGCTTTCGCCCTATGGATAACCATGGTGAATTCATTGATAAACTTCCTTTTGCAGATTTCCACTGTTGGATCTCTTCCATTAAAAATCCAATCATTCCTAGTTGTCCATATACTCCATGCCATTAAGATTATAATTTAAAATTGCGGTTGGCGTACATGTGAGGATTTGCCAAGATTTCTGTAATATATCTTTGTTTGTAAATGCCCAGATTATTCCTTGTACATGGTGATTGCCCCCGTGCAGATTATCCTTTGGACAAATCTAATTTGTGATAAATTAGTATGGTGATTGGAGTAAAATTTGTGAAGCATAATTGTGTGACACCTTCGTCGTTTTTTTTTCCAGGAATCCAATCAATGCAATTGGAAAAGTTCTATCGTTTGGCAGCATGCTAGACTCCTGACCTGACATTTTATCCGCAGAAATGTTATTTGCAGTGACCGATCCATTCTAAAGCAAATTTGACTGGAGGGGTCCCTTTTTTGGTATGGTGAGTTTGGCAGGCACGAATGATAGCAAACGTGGACGGACTACGCATCTTACAGCACTGCCACTGTTGTAGCACTTATTCCGTTCGAGAACACCTCTGTTCAGATTTCTGCGGATAAATTGTCAGAAATCTGGAGCGACACACAAATCTGGATTGAAAACTACAGGGCATTCGAATGGTCTGTTCCTACTTGTTCTATTCCGTTCTGTTGCGCCTCCTATTGTTATCTGATCCTGTGATCTTGTCTTGTCCCTGCAAGTGTGACGCGTCCTCCATCAAATAATTCAAATTCAGAGCTCTTGCGGTGTGAACTCAGCTTTGCAACTCATACAGGAAGCTTCATCAGGGACATCAAGATAGCAGCTCAAGAGTCTCCTGTAACGTTTTCTTTTTTTTTTTTTATGGAATAGGAGGGCAAAGCGCCCTACTGATTATAATTTATAAATATCAAAAAGTGTCTTGATTACAAAGAGTACAGACGAAAAAACATAAAGTGCCAAAAGAAAAACAAGATCAAGAGATTGTATCTAGCCATTCTTAGATTCTTGGGATGTATTTCGCTTTCGCCCTATGGATAACCATGGTGAATTCATTGATAAACTTCCTTTTGCAGATTTCCACTGTTGGATCTCTTCCATTAAAAATCCAATCATTCCTAGTTGTCCAGATACTCCATGCCATTAAGATTATAATCTCCATATAAAAAGGGACATTGAGCTGCTGCTTAATTCTTTTCAGTGTTTTCAGTGGAGATAGATGAGTAGGATAATGTATCCCAATTGTAGTCCAACTGTTTCTTGCAAAACTGCAGCCTAGGAAAAGATGCTTCAGGCTTTCCTCCCTTTGAAGAATGCACATTTCATAGACATATTACTCCAGGTGCATACTTCTTCTTTTCAACATTCCTCTTGTATTTACCCGGTCTTTGAGAAGTAACCAGAAAAAAACTTTATGCTTTTTCTGATTGCCACAACCATTTGAACAGAGCATTTACCCGTGTGCTGCCCATTTGTTGCTTGTAGACTTTTGCGGAAGAGAATTTGCCATTGCCCCAGATATAAGCCCAAGTGTCGAGATCCTGAGAGAGTTGAAAGGACTCCAAATAGATATACAATTCATTAAATTGATCAAAAGCTTCCTCAGACAGGCAAATGGAAAAGCTCATGAAAATGTTCCTGTTGCTTGACTGCTGCCAGAGTGATATTTGTATTCTTGGCAAAAGAGAATAGATGTGGGTAAACTAATTTACAGATCCTTCCATCCCACATATCATGCCAGAAAAGGATGCTTTTACCATCTCTAGCAGAAGCATGAGCAATACCTTTATAAGTGTCCAGTAGCTTAATTACATCTCTCCACCAAAATGAGCCTCTTTTCCTTACACCTGGAACCTGGTTATTCGAGTAATATTGATGCCAGATTAGATGTACCCAGGGCAAGTCAGCTCTTGTGAAAAACTTATGTAAGAATTTCTTGAGAAGTGCCTCATTTTGCACTCTCAAGTTTATAATTCCCAGGCCTCCCTCCTTTTTTGGTCTACAACACATTTTCCAAGATGCTAGAGGAGGTTTCTTTGCATTAATATCAGGTCCTTTCCATAGACAGTACTTCCTATAAAGATCCAGCTGTTTAATGATCTCAATAGGAACCTTTATGATACACAAGATAAAAATAGGCATAGAGGTCATTACTGAGTTCACCATTTCCAACTTCCCTCCTTGTGTTAGAAAAAGCTTACTAGTCTCCTTTCAATCATGTGCACTATTAGCAAACAGTCTGCAACTGATAGCTTATATAATCCCAGTGGCAGTCCAAGATAAGTAAAAGGTAAGGTTCCCACTTGACAATTAAAAGTAGAGGACAAATGCTGAGTTCTGTCTAGAAAGGTTAATGGAAACCAGCATAGATTTATTGTAATTTACCTTTAGACCTGTGGAGTCAGCAAAGGTTTGCAACAAAGCTTTCAGCACAATCAACTGTCTTGCATCTGCCTCCATTATTAAAAGGGTATCATCAACATACTGAATGATTGGAAAGTCCTCAGTATATCCTATTTGGAGTGGCAGGTTCAGCAGTCCCATATTTTTTGCTCTGTTTATTACAATTTGCAATAAGTCCGCAGCTAGCACAAAGAGTAGAGGTGATAGAGGGTCTCCTTGCCTTACACCTCTCCTACAATGAAAAGTTTTCCCCAGGACTCCATTTAGTAAAATAGATTATGTCCCTGTAGATAATATTTGCTTGATCCATCTATTCCATTTTGGCCCAAAACCGCTGTAACGTTTTCTTTCTTGCATGTTTCTAGAAAATGTAATGAGGTAGCTCATATTCTTACAAAATCAGCAGATCGGTTGTCTGAGTCGATATGGAAATTTGTACCTCCAGAGTTTATGTGGACTACACTTTGTAACGATCGCTGTTAAGTTAATAAAAAGCTACCTTTTATTTTTAGACAAATCCTTGATGCGTTATTAAATAATTTATGGTAGCAATATTTTAAACTACACGATTTATTGATTTACAAGGATAATAAACCACAACATATCTCTTTAGTTTTTTCATGATACTTATTATTTTTTCTTGCATCTACTATTATTATATCTTGCACCTTATTGTTTTACCAAATCTACTATTATTTGTTGGCTTAATTAAGTTGATTTTCTTGTCCACAGATATTATCAGTTTCATCTTGAATATCCTTTTGAGCCTTTTAAACACGTGCGTGGCGCACGTGCATTTTTACTAGTACCTCCAGAGTTTTTTTGGACTGCACTTTGTAACGATCGATGTTAAGTGAAAAGCTACCTTTTATTTTTTTAAAAAGGAAAAATTTCTCCATACCATCACTTTTTGTCTATTTTTTTCATTTATACCATCATCTTGTGTCAATGACAGATAGAACCTGACCTCATATGTCTTTGATTTTTTTTGTAATTGACTAACATGATGGTATAAATAAATATCGATTTTACTTTGTTACAAGTGCTTGAAATTTTGTTTGTTTTCAAGCGACACGAGCGTGGTCCGATGCGTTCCAAATGTCGTGCGCGTGATGAAGACCACCCGGTGTTAACGGGCCCGCAACTGTTAACTACAGGACCCGTTAGTTCCTTTTTTTTTTTTTTGACCCAGGTCCCGTGAGTTTGTTTGTATTTCCTCACATTTCATTGCGGATGCCACAGAGCGAGGTGGTCAGGCAGAGGTTTGAGTGATAGAGGGAGGCGGTGAGGTCGAGCGGCTGAGGGATCGAGTGAGGCCAGGCGGCGGTGAGGTCTGGCGGCGGCGAACTCACGCCGGCGCAGTTGAAGGCTGCACCCGCCGAGTTTCCGCGGCGATGGCGTTGATTTGTCAAAGGCCTTTGCTTACAACAAGCAGGGCTAATAAGCCTTTGGTCTAAAAAAAATTTGTCGAAGGCCTGCCTGCGCGGCTGCAGTTCGTCCATCGGCGGCGATCAGGCTGCAATTTTAGTGGTTCGTATTTTGTTATTTGTTCGCAGGTGTCTGTCAATCCCCTGCTTGTACAGGATCTAAGCTCCTCACCGAGTTCCCGTTTTGTTGTTTTTGTGGAGTTTGATATCTCGGTTTTGGGCGAAGACTTGTGGTGACGACTTCACGGGTGATTTGACGTTGCTCGGTGTTCTTCTTCGACGTGGTTTGTATCTGAAGCGCAGCTATGGTGAGTTTGCTTCCTCTGCTTCCAAGCCCATGTCTCTGGTTGAAGTAGCTAGGGTTAGGGTTAGGTTCATTAAATTTGTTGAATCAAAATGCTATTATGCCTGAAATTGATTTCCTTTGGATTAGAGTGCTGTTTGGTTGAATCGACAATACATAGGATTATGGGCAGGTTGAATGTAGGCTAGCGTGAGTTGGTCTAAGGGAAGTGTAAATTTCTGCTGCTTGTGATTAATTAGACTGATAGCTCCAGTTATACATACCTCTTGGTACTAATTTGGTTACTCCATTAGCATTATCTTCAATGAGTGATCAGATTTCTGATGGCCCATTTTTTTGATCTAGCTGAATCTGTACATTAGCAGGCTATGTTTTTTTTTTTGTATTAAATGGACTATGGATGCAGTTTCTCTAGTGTCCATGTTATTGTTGCAGACTTGAGCTGATGTAGGAAAAGTATCTATGACCTCTAGCATTTTTTTTAAGAAGTGTCTTGGTCCAATTTGTGTCTCTGTTATATGTTGTGTTATACTTCTTATATAATGCAATTGCATTTAATATATTCCTTAATTACATATGTAATTTACTAGTAATATTGAAGCCAAGAATATGCAATTATCGAAATCCAATTTTATATAAGTCATTTTTAAGAAATACATAGGTTATATGAATCAATTTTACTCTGTTACAGGTGACTGAAAATTGTTGTTTGTTTTAGTCGACCAACCCTTTGTCCGATCATCCAATGCATCACACGATTTGTGTGGTCCTTATCCATTAGAGAATATCAGGTCCGCTTTTGTTAGTGGATCAATATCTTAACACATTTATCTTATCCAGTTAATTTGGACTCATCATTTCTGACTCACCTGAGATAATGCTTTTGGCTTCTGACTAGAGAGAGAAATGGTGATTTCATCAGCAATCAGGGGCTCAGAGGCGATGGCCGGTCAGACGTTTTGCAGTGATCCATTCTCAATGGCGAGCTCTGTTTTTGTGCTTATCTTCAGCGTGTGCTCCTTTCCTCTTCATTTCATCATATTTATGATATGAGTTTATCGATTTCTTTCATCATGTTCCTCGGTTCCATAGAGCAGAGGTGATTCATGGTTTCAGTGTCACCTGTAAGCTTTGTTTCCTTGTTTGTTTCCATTAAGTATTGGGCATGCTTCTTCCACCCTCTATTTTTCTGACTGATTCTGTAGATTAGTGCTTAGCTAGTTGGTTGGCTTCACCCTTGTCACTTAAGAGCGAATCACCTTTGCCAATTGCTTTGTTCCTGTAGCAAAATAATCTTGCTATTTTCTGTTCATGGGTCCGGTATCTGGTATAAGCCACTTCTATTTAAATAGGAAATTGTTAGTTCAATTACAACAGTTTCATTCGGTGTGGAAACATTTATTCATGTCCAGCCCCGTAAATAGCCCATTGTTAGTTCAATTACAACAGGTACTGACTACTATTAAAATTTAAAATGCTCAATGTGTTGTTATTAGTTGCACTGACATCAAATTGTGTGCACAATAAAATTCATCAGCATTTGTAAACTGAACCTTTGAAGCAGCTGTCCAGGCTGCTATCTTCTGTTTATATTAATTAATTCTATGGATTGCCCTTTGTGATTTTCATGAGTGAAGATATGTAAGATAACCCAGTGTATATGTAATGCATCCAAATCCTTTTTTGAGGATATATCATGTCCTGTTGATTGCTCAAATAGCTGTTTGTTTTGTATGTAGCGGCAATATTCATTTAATTGAGTACATCTGTATTTTGTAAGTTGTACGAATCAGATTACTACTATTGGTAAATTCTTTTATGCCTGGTTGCATTTATTTTTGGTTATGCTTAGTTTTTTTTGTGTGTGTTTTGAAGTACCTCGATGTGTAAAACAGGCTGCAGTCACCTGGATCATTTGTGTAGCTTTGGAGTAATTTTATGTGTTCATGTGTTTGGATATGATAAGAAGATAATTTTTTTTCGAGCTTAGTATTCTAACCTGCGCTTATATACTGAGTATTTTATTGATTTGTGATAAAAGTGATGCTTAACATGTTTCATTATAATAGCTGCTATCAAGTTATGAGGACTGTTATTTGATTGCAACCTGGTAGCTGTTTAGTATCTTCATTGAATTAATCAAGGGAAAAGTCCATATTACTCCCCTCAAGTATAATCAAAGTCCACATAACCCCCTAAACTATCTTTTGGTTCATTTCACCCCCTAAACTATGTCACTTGGCTCAATTCACCCCTTCATACAATTTGTCTTTTTTATTTCTCAATGCACAAATTGAATTTTGATTTAAAATTTTGCATGGATGTAGTGAATATCAAAGTGTATGTAAGAAAAATATATCATGAATTTTTCTTCGTCATTTTCAATATAATATTGTATCTCAAGGTTTACTTAATTATTAAATATCTCAGCCCATGAAAATAATGATAAAAAAATTATTTTATATTTTTGTGACATGATTTACGATGTCTACTATCATCTTGCAAAATTTGAACATAATGACACACTTGTGCATGGAGAAATAAAAAAGAGAAATTGTATTAGGGGGTATATTAAGCCAACTGACATAGGTTAGGGGGTGAAATGAACCAAAAGATAGTTTAGGGGGTTATGTGGACTTTGATTATACTTGAGGGGAGTAATATGGACTTTTCCCTTAAACTAGCAGCTTGGTAAAGTATTCTCTTGTATCGAATCAGCAAATTTCTTAGAACAAGGAAAGAATCAGATCAACATCCATATCACTCTCATAGCCATTGTTTCCTTCTCCCTCTCACACCAGATGAAAGCTAAGTTTCTTTCACCTTTTACTTTAGTGCCATGCTGTTCATACTTTATCGTCTGAAGTTCCTTGACAGGATGGCCTTGTGTGGATTCCAGGGTATCACTTCTTTATTTTGCCACTAAATATAGGTTTATTTAGGACAGGTTTATCATAGTTAAAGTCAAAAGCAAGAGGAAGCAACCAGACATAGCCTTTCCAATATCCTATCCTCTAATCCCCCAAAATTAAGCCTTGTTTTATGTGTTTGTTTCGCTGTACTAATCAAGGTATGGACAACAGGACAAAAGCTGGCAGTGTGTGGGTTCGTTTGGTGTCTTCTGGGAATGTAGCTATCTGAGGATTTCTTTCAAGGAGCTTAGACAGACTCAATGAGTAAACTACACTTTTCTCTCTGTGATTTGGCCGATTGGTACCACATCAGCGTTTAGTATAAACTCTAGGGAAAAGTCCATATTACTCCCCTCAAGTATAATCAAAGTCCACATAACCCCCTAAACTATCTTTTGGTTCATTTCACCCCCTAAACTATGTCACTTGGCTCAATTCACCCCTTCATACAATTTGTCTTTTTTATTTCTCAATGCACAAATTGAATTTTGATTTAAAATTTTGCATGGATGTAGTGAATATCAAAGTGTATGTAAGAAAAATATATCATGAATTTTTCTTCGTCATTTTCAATATAATATTGTATCTCAAGGTTTACTTAATTATTAAATATCTCAGCCCATGAAAATAATGATAAAAAAATTATTTTATATTTTTGTGACATGATTTACGATGTCTACTATCATCTTGCAAAATTTGAACATAATGACACACTTGTGCATGGAGAAATAAAAAAGAGAAATTGTATTAGGGGGTATATTAAGCCAACTGACATAGGTTAGGGGGTGAAATGAACCAAAAGATAGTTTAGGGGGTTATGTGGACTTTGGTTATACTTGAGGAGAGTAATATGGACTTTTTCCATTAATCAATGTTTCTGTCAGACATTTCTTCCGTTTAAGTTAATAATCAATGACTTCTTTCTGTCATGGCAACTGCTGGCTTTTTACATGGATGTTATTTCCTGCAGAAGTAGCTAACATGAAGTTCTTCAGGCTTGAAGATTCTAAGATCTTATCTTGATTGTGCTGTAAGGTAGCCTTTTTCGGTTTGTACCACGCTCACTTATTTTGAAGATATTCACTCTATGCTTATTCTTTTCAGAAACTAGACTACAGTTTGGTAACCTTTACCTTTTTTTGTGCCATAAAAAATTAATGCACCTGCTGACTGCAGCTAGGTGGTATGAATGATGTATAGAGATAAGAAAAGATAAATATTTTGCTCTGATAAGTGAAATGTTTTGCTTCTTTGCCAACCTACTATTTTGCAAGCTTTGGTTGTTAGTATGCTAGAGCTTATTAATGCTCGGAACCTTTTGTCAATTTTCTTTGGTCATGTTGATTTTTCTTGTTTCCCCCCTATATTGTCATCCTTTGTGATCTGAGTTTATTATTTCCCAGAATTGCATAATATATTTTGTGCCTAGTTTCATATATTGCATCTGTAATGTGTGTCACTAGTGTAGCAACTTTTTTTTGTTTGTTTTCAAAAAACTGTTTCTTTGCATAATTATTACATTCAAGCCATAGTACTATTGTCCCAGACCCCAGTACTGAAATTGGAGCCTTGTATCATAACTCTTCTTGATAATTTTAAATGAATTGATTTGTTATTATTAGCATATATTCTTTGTTCGGAGATATAAATGGTTATGGAAAATTGCAATTTATCTTTGAAATATTTTCAGTATTCAGAACATGCAATTAGCAGCCAGTAATATTGCAATTATATTATTATACACAGTTCATAAACTTATCTTGTTCACTAGAGAAGATTTCTCTTCTAGCTAGTACTTTTAATCCTTTGAACTACAGTGTGATCATTGTTTTATTCTTGAGAATGAAACCCTTACATATATTACTGGTTGAGAAATCAAAGTGGTTACCATTTGTATAATATTTATGGGTAAATGTATTCGATTAGCAGTCAATAGTGCAATTGGCCATTTTTGTTCCTATAGTATATGACATTTGTTGCAACTTGCAAAAATGCAGTACAAGTTCCTACTTTAATATTATAATCTGATTGTATGTTTGATTGGTCCCTTGATTACAGAATGACCATTACTTGTTCTTATTTCAATACGTCCACTGTTGATAATGTTTCTTTCATTCGAGTTGGATATTACCACACCCATGCCTCCTGTGGCCTTGATTTGTTGTTTGTGATGGAAAATCCAGAATATTTGCAAGCCATCACTTTAAGGTTTATGCTTGCCTAACTTTTACTTGTCTATTGCATCCCATTACTAGCTTAATTAATTGTGTTTTCCCCTGCTAGTTGTTTATCTATGGTTTTCTTTGACAACAGGGTGCTCACAACCACTTAAAAGGAGGTGCCACTGTCATTATGAAAATTGCATTTCATATGTGTTAAACTTGTATGCCAATATCTGCAATTACTAGTTAGTCACACTGCAATTACTGTATTCAATTTACCTTGTTCACTGCAGAACATTCTTTTATCTACATTTCATTCTGCATGCTACTCAAGTGGTTTGAATTTTTGTCCCTGTATGAAGTATAGCTATATTTTAAGTTTGCAACATGATAGCAATGGTGCATAATAGTTCAAAATGCACCTTATGTTTCTGAGTTGATTTGAAAGTTTCAGTAATTCCCTATATTGTAAGTTCGCAACACCATAGCAATGGTGCATAAAAATTCCTCAATTTGTATTGACTAAAGGAAAAACTTGTCTTCTGTGGTATGGCCTTTGTACACTTTTACTAGGTATTGTCTGTCAGTAGTACAGTGTGACATAGAAGTATGTCTTTGCATTTTCACCTATCAAAAACTACTAATTATTCTGACGCATGTAGCCTCGAATGCTAGTTACCTGGCCAATATCATGCACTATTTGTGATCACGTTGTTTAACATTTTAACATTCTCATGTTGTTTTTGCAAGGCTAGGAAGCTCATTTGATTCAGTATAAACTAATTGGAGGGTGAAAGACCAATTGCTCTTGAAGATCAAAATTGAATTGAAGTCATCAGAAAGAAAGCAAATAGATGCCCAGTTGGAAGTATAATGTTGACATCAAGCTCTTATAGACATTTGTTTCACCAGAAATTGCCACGAAGTTGCTATAGACTTTACTTTTTGTATGTATTTTAACAAAATAATTTACAGAGCTACTGTTTTTGTCAAAGAAAGTTACAGAAACAAAGTTTGCAGTTTGTCATCTGTATGTAGCTGGCTGTCTTGTATTTGTTATGTAAAATGATGTTAATCCTTTATTGGGTTTGTTTTGCAATTTTGGCACGTCCATTAAGAATTTGAATCCTTTAACGGGTCAGATTTATGTCACCAGCTAGTTGATAAAAAACACATCTGGGTACAAAACACCAAGACTCATCCACAACCCTTAGATGTACAACGGATGGCTGTGGATGATGCTTGAAACACCTCCTGATTTTGAAAGTTAGATGCACCCAAAAGTGATGGTACGGATGTGAATACGCAAACAACATTGTTAAGAGAATAAAAATAAAAACGCCACCTCTTAATGCAAAGAATCAGATGGCGCCTGATGAACCTAGTAGGATTCCGAGTCTCTGACGGACGCAAGCACCGACTACGAATAACAAAGAACCAAGCCTCTCCGAGTCGACTAAAAAAAAAAGTCTCCGAGTCGTAATGCACAGAGAGAAGATATCAGGGAGCGCCGGTCCTAATAAAAAGAGAGTATGCCTCGGCGATCCGATGTCTCCGTCGTTCCATCAATCCTGCGAAGATCTCGAGCAGATGGCAGAGTTTATAAGCGAGGAGGCCGTCGAGGAAGCGGCCGCGATCGACGCTCAAGACTCCGAGGTATCTATTCACCACCCCCCCCCCCCCCCCCC